>VYYI01000501.1:0-30410 GCA_021029175.1 Bilobella aurantiaca
TACTAATAACTAATACTTAATATTAATTGTGTTCTACGTTTCCTTTTTCAACAGTTATGTTGCCACCAGCTTACAGTACACTCAGCATTAATTATGAACCTTCAGCTCCGACTGAAGATGGTGAAGATGATGATGAATATTACACATAATTGGATGGGCATATTTGGAATATTATTGACCATAGCTTTCATTACATCGGAATTCCAAAAAATACTCAAAAAATCAAGAGCCCAAAAGTTTTGTTCAAATATTTTATTTTAAACTAGCCAAAACGCCCGTCCTAGCACAGGGATCAGTGCCTCTTTTCTCCGCTACTTTATTTATTTGAAAATAATATTTTTTGTAATAGTACGCCTATACCTGATACTAAAAAGGACTGTGAAGAGAATACATTTTAGTTCTTACTCAGGTCATCTTATGCATTCCTCATTTTGTCATTTATTAAAAGTAATATTTTAGACAAAGCATGCTGAACTCATTTAAAATCAGCACAAACGGTAACAATTGTCAATAACTCACAATAAATGTTCGTCGCATTCAATGTCTACGAGTTACCTATGTATGTATATTATTTATAAATTATGTTAATGCCCCTTTTTTGAAAAAACATCCACGAGGTTTCAACTATTACTAATATAATTTACATACTTGAAATTGGTTTCAAAGTACTGTATTAAGGGCACTTGAACTGCTAAAGAATTAAATTAAGCATATAAGCATCTCTCGTGGATTTGGTACAATTTCGTTTTTCATGGTTGCTATTTGTCTTATTCGGTTATATTGCATATGCAAGACTAGAAAGTGTCTCCCTTGTCAAACATGACTCACATTCAAAATTCAAAAACCCGTAATGGTAAATCTAGAAAAAAAACCAAAATGAAGTTAATTTAGCAGTTATGATACTTTAAAACATTTTCTTCTCATTCCGGCTGCCAAGTCATTGTGGATAAGAAATAAACAAAAATTTAGGCACAACAACGCGTTCGGAAACTTTTTCTTTGCAAGCAGAAGATTCTGATTTTCTTGATACTTCTACGAGGGGAGGCTGCTAATGTATAATGGTTTTAGAACATTTTTAGTTAATAGGTTAGTAGGTAATAATAAATAATAATAATAATTTTTAATAACAAATATTAACATATTTTAACATTTTTTAGGCTGCTACTGCAAAGAGTGCTTCCAAGGTGCTTTTTTTAGAAAAGGAAGCTTCATTTTTCCTATGAAAGCCGCTAAAAGAAAACTATGAATCTTTATTTTACTGGCTTGATTTTTAAAAAACTTTGAAAAATTCTAAATTTATTCTCGGTTATATTTAAATTTATGCAAATATTTTTTAGATTATAGCTTTCAGAGTTCTAGAGCGAACTGCAAAGAAAGTTTTGGAATAAAATCTGATCTGTCTTCTGCTTGGAGTCTCCCTGAAGAAATTTGACATTAAAGCAAAAAGCAGAGTAGGGGAAATTTATTGAAGAGCTAATAACTATGGTCCCATTAGTCTTAGTCAACCCACCCTCTTCTACTTCCACTTCTACGTGCACTCAAAACTTTTCTCATGCGGATAAAGTTTATAATAGCCTTATTAATTAAAAACTAAAAAGAGACCCCTTTCCAGAGACTTCCACTGATTTTGAACAAAAAAAACAGAAAAAGTAACCCTCGGAGTTGAACTTAATGGAAATTTAGCTGAAAAATTTCAAGGTTTTCTTAAGTTCAACCTAATTCTAATATGTCTTCATAAAATACAATCCGGGAAAGCACCATATAAATAATTTAATTAACTGACCCACGCTTCTTCTGGCAGTAATTATTACAGTGACTGTTCAAAAAGGACTACTTTAGGCAAATCATAATCCAAAATTTACAATACTGCAGTTATAAATGAATTTAAAAACGTTCAACTCGCTGGCCTCAACAAGCTAACAATTTTAAATTTTGTTATTTTAGCCTATTTTTATTTTGAAATTAATATACAAAATATAAAGTTTCAAGTCTTTGTTTTCTTTCCCAAATTCAATTTTAATGCTTTTCCACATTTTAATTCAATGTTTTTTGAAATTCTGAGAAAATATTTTGTTCTCTTTTGTAATATCGACTTTGAGGACATTCAGAAAATTGTAGAAACGAGTAGGGATGCCTAGTCCCTTAGGTAATAAAATCTATTGAGGGGATTAGGACTTTGAAGTTAAGCAGAATTTATGACAGGATTTAAGTAATGGGAAGGAAACTGGAAGGTAGATACTAATGTGCTGAATAACCTGGAAATAAAAGGAAATTAAATCTCCGTTTAATCTCCTGGTTTTTCCCTTTATCTTCTTCACTCTTATTCTTAGAATATTTGAACTGTGTTCAAATGTACGTAATTCTGCTCACCTCCTTCGGCATGGGAAGCATGCAGATGCTAGGGTTTTGTAATTTAGGGGCACTAAGAACCCCCTACCCCTACTGCTGCGAGTCTAAATCCTTTTGTATGCCTATTACACCTCAAAACGTAAATGAAATGTGAGAGTTAGAACATTTTGAGATTTATTTTTAATGGGCCCTTAAGTCTTATCTTTAAGGAAAGAGCGGAATCGTGTAAAGTCATAGTAAGGCACACTTTACCTTCTTCTTTTGACAACAAATTAGGAATTTGTTTTCAACTTTAACTTTGATTTGATATAAAGTACGTATACTCCTTAAATTAGGCAAATTCACGTGTGTTGTGATGTCAAATCACGAAATTTCAACCAGTCCTACAGTTAAAGTACTTGTTTGGTTTCATTTTTATATTGTTTTTTAAAGAAGTGTGCGAAATTTTCAGAGAAAGACTTCAGTAAAGTTCTGACTGTCGTTTTGTGCATTTCTAAAATCTAGGTGCTTTCTTTGCATTAAAAACAACTAACAAGTAACCCTCTTTCAAACGTCAAACTTTTGTTCCCACTTTTACTTTCTCTCGGGGCTAAAGGTGTGTGAGATTGTTTAAAAACAAGCACTGTTTCCCAGAAATCTGGTGTCTTAAACAACATTTTCTGAAGTGAGACGCGTAACATTGAAGAAAATATAAACACATTAAAAGAAGGAAGACAGGGAGTTTTAAGCTTGGATCTGGAGAGAGGAGATAAGATTCACCGCCTCGGTTTATGGCAACTAAATCCCTTTACGCCCTTTCGCCAAATTTTAAAACCAAATTGACCATCTCCGTTGTTTACTACATCATCTTTTTTTTGCTCAATTTCATTTTCCATTATTCCGCCTCAACAACCTAACCTCTAGCATAATGAAAGTATAAATGGTCACTCAGCCTGTCACCACGTCATCATGAACTCCTGTCTCACTTAATCCCTTATTTACTTAACCCAGGAAGTCAACATCTTTTCTTGGATCGTATTTCTTTCTTTAGTTTCTACTTACTTCTGCGTTATGTGTCACTGCTCCTAAAAAGTAAACTTTACACTAAACTAACTTCAGAGAAAGGTTTAAGCATAATAGTTAAGTACTATTTAAAAGATCTAAGCCCGAAATAAGAATTGCAACATACTAAAATATTTGGTTAGACTAACACAAATTCTCAAATTTTACAAATGGTTAACAGTTACTTCAATCTAACATTGCATCATCTGCAATGTTTTTGGCCCATATAATTCGTGGCCCTTAATTTTGTAATTCTTATATTTGTGACCTTCATTATTTGTGGCCCTTATTATTTGTGGCGTTGATTATTTGGCCCTTATTAAATTGGCACTTCCGTTTCTGCATGTTATCATGCACTTGTGTCTCATTCTGTGAACTGAATCACATAAATCGTCTACAGGCTAGTGGTGCAATTGCGGGGTTTCTCTCCTATGCGCTCGTATGTATTTTTCCGAACTGCACGCACTTAGCATAGCAGTTACTGTTGAAAGGTGCTCTTGCATCAAATACATTTTTACTACTGATTTATTAAGAAAGATTTCGAGGACAACGAAGAATACTTTGACCTTAGCTTAATCACACTAAGGACGAGGTTCCTTCAATTCAGAATGTGCCGACTCAATACCTTTCAAAAACTTCCGAGGTGTAATAAAGATCGAAAGCACCCTATAATAAATTCCTGATAATCATTTGCTCGTTATATGAAAAATTTAGCTATGTTAATTTCCAACAGTTATGCATAGCTTGCATATGTGTTGACTAGTATTGCAAATTATTGCACTTTGTCCCTCTAGCAAAGGCTTGATTTTAAACTCCCGTTTGCATTCTTTGCATTTATGTAAACTTTTCTTGTGTAGGAGGAAATGCATCGTGAGCCTAGATTTTGCAGTGTACCGCTTTTCACACAATGGACAACCGAACAGTTTTTCGGCCTTGGGGCGGCATAACTAAAAAATAAATGTAACTATTGGTGACAATAATAAATTTGTCACATTGGTGACTCGGTGACAGCTGAAAGTTTACGTGCTTAAAGAGGGGCTGGCAATTGGCAATTGCATGATGTTTTTAAAGCGAAAACTAAAATGGAATGGAAAAATTAATGATAAAAGCATTAATTATTTGCATTACAAAGTTTTCAAAAAGAAGGCTTAAAAATGATGATCACTTACGCACTCTTCAAGGATTACTAATTGTTACTGCTAAATATCGTAATAAGTATCAGTAATTATTACCATTCGAGTTTATATTTTACTCATCGTTATTACCGTAGTTGTATTCCAAACTCATAATAAAATTTTGAAATTTTTTGTAAGTTTCATGAACTGTGGGCCCGGCTGGAAAGGAACAACAAAATCATCAAAAAAAAAATTATATTTCATGTTTTTGCGGATCTTAACAATTTTTTTCAATTTACTTGTTTACTTTTGTTCGCTTGTCAAAAATAGTATCCCAAAGCCAATTGATAGTTTCCCAACAGAGCAGTTCCAGTGCGCCACACCATGTTTTTATCTAAATAATTAATTTGTTGGCATGTTAAACTTTCTAAAATTCTTGTAGTTTGAAAAGAAGATTATGCCCATTTATCTAGTTTTTTAAATAGCCACTTCGACACCCACGTAGCCTTATTCAAACAATGAAGAACAATAAGCTTTTTGGTAAATATATATAACTTACCTGAATTAATCAGTTTTATTCAGAGGGTCGCAAGTAATAAGACCTAAAGGTACTAAAACCTATTCTGGGAGCTATTCAAAGTTGAGCTGTGTAGATTCTCAGATCACTATGTTAACCTTCGTGATATTTAGTGTTCTTTATTTTAATGTTGCCACTGAAATGATAATAAATGACTTGAACTTCTATTTAGATATATACTTTGACTGTCAAGTTACTGTTCTCCTGGACAATACAAAAACTGGTCTAGAGGGACATTCCTTGCCTATTTTAATTAAGGATGTGCCAGCAAGTACCACTAAGTATCGTGAATTTTTTAGTTCGAGAACAAGATACAATTGGACAATGGGAGCAGAACTTAACCTAACAGTCTTTAAACAACAGCACTGTGAAATGTACTTTCTTCTGCTACATAAAACGCAACTGGAAAATTTAACATTTGAACAATTCCCAACCGGAAATGTCAATTTTATATATTTTAGCCAACAGATCTGGCGACCTGCAACAGTTTTAGCCAGCAAGCATCAAATACCAATGCTTCTATTAACACTAGATTGTAAAAATGTCACTCGGCAACTAATGCGTTGTCACGTTAATGAAACTTTGAGCATAGGGCCTGTCACATATAACCAAGCATTCGGTGTTCCGCTCATCGGTCGCATATACAAAAACTGGGCACTACGCCTCATGGATCTTCAAATTGCAATTTTTGGCACATCTTCAAGTGTAAGCCCAATTCCAAGGTGTGGAACAAACCAACGACATATAAATATTACTGACTCCTACATTAAAACCGTGTTTGGGGATCCCTGGAACCTAGTGCAACTACAAAACTCACTACGGCGTACTGAATGGGAAGAAGTCATGCCATTTTGGTCGTACATGAACATGTTAGCAGGCACATCCAGTTGCCTCCTTTCTCGCATACAACTGCCACGTGCTTCTGAAAAACATCAATTGTTGAAGGCACTTCTAGCCCGTCACGTGTATTTGGGGCAACCCGGAGTAAAATCTATCGGCAGATACAGTAAAACTCCATTTATCAGTATACAAAAATATGGAACTCCAAGTATTATAATTACGAATCAAATTCCCTTTGCCTTTGCTACATGTGACGGAGTCCGACAACGCGTAAAATTCCACATATATTCAGAACCTTTTGATATTGAAACATGGATTTGGGTGCTAACAGCGTCGATGCTGCTGTTGCCGATTTGCCTGACGCTAATGGCAAGCACTGCATTGTCAGCCAGAGAAACAGCAAAATTTGCTCTTAAAAGTTTGCTTTCTGCTGTTTTAGCTCTGCTGGAAGTAACTGGTGGCATAACTGAAAAATTCGTCGCAAAGCTTCGATTGAAAAATCAGTATCGGTGGGGCTTCGGCTCTTGGATCTTAATGCTTGTTGTAATTGTTAACGGATACAAAGCCTTTTTTACGTCCTTCGTCCTTGCCCCGCCAAGAGCCACCCACCGGTGGAGCACAATGGAAGATATGGAAGACTTTTTAGTGATGACACAGCTTGAATTTTGTGCAGCTAAGAAAGAAGTTGTTTACCCTCTTGCATGTGAATGCATAAAGCAATGGCCAAGCGAGGCGTTGCTATCATGCTGTAATCAAACTTGCGGCTTGTACACATCTCTTCCTCCGGAAGTTTCTTTTTTTGTCCAACGTTTTGTTTCACAAGAAAATATCAGTAAGAAATATTGCGAACTTGGAAGGCGTAATGGTAATTTTTTCCGACAGAATTGGGACTCTATTACGCCTGGAACTTGCCCCACCGGAATTTATGCGCTAAAGTTGCATGCCAAGAGACTGTTTTTTCCACCAGAAAGAAAGTATAGTGAAACAGAGCATCGTAACATTTTGTCAGTCTGTAAAAAAACTGTGCTTGTGGCCGAGCAACAGGATGTAATCTACTTTGTGACAAACCTACTTTATGATACATTGAGCCGTTTGAACGGACAGCCCCTTCCTGAGTATACAGTGAAACCACTAGGATACATTACGGAGTCTGAAGGTTACATTTCTACCGAAAATCTAATCTTAACCTTTCTCAAAATTCATTTTAATTTTGCAATGCGTTGTAATTCTATTAACAGTACCGCACAAATTACGGACAAATATTTTATTAATAACAGTTCTTTAACTTTCGGCTGCTCTATAGGTTTCTCTTTTTTTGGGTTCTTTGCTGGAAACGAACACTTCAAGTTCGGCATGTACACCCGATTTCGGAGAATTGTGGAGCATGGAATCTACAGTCTGTGGACAAAGTACGCGGTGGAAGAAAGGCGCCTCATAACGGAAAGAACGAATGCGGAAATTACTTGGTATCACAAACTCCCCAAGAAGTTGACGTTAGGATTGCATATTGTAACAATTTTGGTTATGTTTGTTGGTGGTCTCATAATATCGCTAACGTGTTTTCTAGTAGAATCCAATTTTGAGGTGCTCACCCGTTACCCATCAATTTTGAATTTATCTATTAGGATTTCAAAGTAGAAGCTAGAGTTACATAGAACCAAATACAAGAACACAAGGGAAAAAATCATAAAAATGATGTCTACTGGAGTTTCAAAGATCCGGCACCGGGTTGGATCCGAAGCGGAGCCGTCTCCTGCCTCAAAAATCAAACGAAGCCTTTAATGGATCCATCAATTGCTGCTTCAGCGACCCACAGAGTTGGAGCCCAAATTTAACATATAATTAATTTAAAATACACTTTAGCATTAATTTCCACGAACAATTGCACACCTTAAAATTTGTGCAATAGGTAACTACTTTTAAAAGTATTCTTGGAATCTAAATTCAAATTCTTTTAGTTTATCCGGAGTCGAACAAAACGAATAACAAGTAAATTTATTGAGCTCTCAAACGCTTTCGAGTGCAATCTGAAAGTCAGAGTATGTGGAAGTAAGCGAAAATTTTGAGGCCTCGAAATAATTCGAAGTATTAACTTCATTTGTATACTTTAATGCTAACAAGTCCTTCGTAACCATGACCCTCCCGACTTTCTAATATGTTAACCGGACGCTCAAAGGGAATCTCAAATATCGCATTAAATTATAGCTGTTATAAGTAATTCATGCAATTTGCAAGGAAGCTCATTTTTTTGTTTTTGCCTGATTGAAAAGGTCAATGGGATATGTATCCCTCCCGACTCCCTATTACCTAATATGTTAACCAGACGTTAAAAGGAAATCTGAAATAACGTTTTTTTTATTTTTTCGATTATCAGTGTTAAGGTACGATATATTCTTTACTACAACAAGTAGTAATGCATTTACCAGTAAAGCCAGTTTACGAACGTCCAAATAAAAAATAGATTTGTATTCAACTCAAGTACGATTGATTTGTTCTAGAACTTTAGTAATTTCCATATCAGTGGCCGGCAACGCGAGAAGTTGTAAAAATGAGAATCAGTACTCCCGTGGCAATTAAAATGTCCCAATACCCGTAATTATTAGTAACAAGTAGTAGTTTAACTTAACTTACAGCTTAGAATCGCTTGTTCTTAAGTAGCGACCTACTGCTAAAACTGTTTGTCGAAGATTTTGGTCTCGCAAAATTTGATGATAGCATTCCATCTCTATGTTTACAAAACTGGAACAGCAGTACCTAAGACCTGTTATATTACCTACTGTAAATATTATATTTCACAAAATAGGAAAATTTTGATTTTAGTACAAAAATTATGCGCGACATGTAAGTACCGGCTACCTGAAATTTTTTTTAAATTTTTGCAAATTTTTGGCTGGAAGCAAAAATACCACGTCAATTTTTAAAAACTTAAATGTATTAAATTTGATAAAAAAATCTGTTATTCGTCAAAAACAAATAAACTACGCCAAGAAAAGCATTCCATTTAATTTTGGAAACAAGGTATGTAGACATCAACAAAATCCAATAAAATTTTTAGCACCCTTGTGAAAGATGTGCTAGCTTGTTTTGATGAAATGCAATTTCTGTGACACTACTTTTGACATAAGCATTTGTTCCCATGTGATTCTCTCAAGTCTCATTTTTCGAAGTTTAACAGGGTATGCTTTTCATAAGCCTCCAAAAAGGCAGCGGCCATAGAAAAGTTGAACGTTAGAAATAGAAAACAAAACTTCAAGCCCTTAGCAACCAGCACAAATGGTCAAACTTTAAAGCGAAGCAAGTTTGGAACGCAGAAATTTTGCTCTAATAAGAAAAAAAGCAAAAAATTGCAACTAATTCTCGGTCACGTTCAAATGGCCAAAGTTTTTTAGCCGGATCTTTAGTGAAATTGAGACTCCGGGGAACGTCATGGGAAGTTGATGACGTCGATTTTTAACATTCTTGTATTATTTGTATCCCTTCGGGCTCTTTAAAATTTAAGTGAACATTTGCTTGTGCTTCCTTTTGGACCAAGCGAAGAAATTCATTATAAGTTTTTAGTGTTTGAGGAGAAAACCTGATTGAAATTCAGTTAAGACAAGTTTTAAAATTCTTAAATTTCATCTTCTTAACGTTGTCATCATGAAATCGACTAATGCATTATTCGCGTAAAGGACATTTTGTTAAAATTTGTTTTTTGTGCAGTGCAGTAACAAGAATTAGATATGAAATATTATAGTATTTTAGCAGTGATTTGTGTTTCGCAATGTAAAACTAATCTGTGTACTTGCATCGTTAAAGCCTGCTATGCCCAACATTGGGGATCGAATCAAGGAAGTAAGCTTTGTGAGTTAAAGTACATATGAATTTTGGAAAAAAAAATTGTGTTTGTTTCTCTTGGTAAAATTAAGGTGGTAGCGATTTATTTTCCCTTTTTTTTAAATTATTAAAATTCCTTTTCTGTTGTGTTTTAAAAGCCGACCATGTGTACTGGTTGCTGAGGGAGGAGTGTTTGAATTTCTTTTTTTTCTAACGTTCCACTTTTCAATTTGACAAAAAACCAGCTTTATTTTTTGTCTAACTCAATACATTTTGAAATTTTTATAAATTGCCGTGGTATTTTTTGCTTCCAACAAGATAAATTTTCAAAAATTCATGTATGTCGTACAGTACATTTATTTAAACACTTAACATGAAATTGAAGGGTTACAAGAACCCTTATCCCTTTAGCGTCACTCTCTACCACTCCAAAGGCCCTCCGACTCCCTCCATAAGGGCTCAGGAGAACCGCTGGCAAGATACCCACTACCTATGTATGTATCGTCTATTTGACATCAGGAACAAGCCATAATCAACACGGATTGCAGGTTACAAACTCTTGACCTCGCATTACTGGAATTTGGATCCTGGAGTTAGGTAGGCACTTGGCCTTTGCATATTAGGTCCCCCACAGTCCCCTTCTACTTTTGTCCCTTACCCATTTCACGTGCCCCTTTGACCTCTGACCCCTCAAGTTCTTTGCCCTATTCCCCTAGACGTCCTGCTACTTCTCAAACTTGAAATAATAACAAAAAATATTATATTTTTGAAGAGTTATTATAACTTTATTTCCGTCCATTAAAGTTAGCTACATATCTCCCTTGTACACAATTTTCGATTCGTTGCACTGGGATATATCAAGATTTGTTTCTGTAAATTTAGCGGTCCATCTACCACGCCTGTTTAGGGTTGGCTGATTTGGATCCGTATACACCTTGTATTCCTCACCAAATAACGTGCTTAAAGTTGCAGGAATATTATCAACGCTCTTAAATTTGACTAACTTGCCACTAGGTATACACTTCGAGATGAGTACCTCCAACGTCTTATTCCTAAGGGAACAAAGAACATTAAAAGAATGGTTCTGGTTAATTATTGTCATTGTTTTATGTTCTTTACGTTTCGTCATAGTCACCATCCCCTTGAATTTCAACTTGTTCACTAATTGACTTTATAAGGACCTAACATAATCAAACTGTGAAAAACTGACAAAACCTTAAAAACTTATTTTCAACGAAGCAATACCTGTACAGCTGTTGAATTTTGTAGTAAGAGTAAAAAGAGTAGAACGAGACACCGTTTCATCTTGTGAATTCACTTGAGGTGGAGTAGATTTTCTAAAAAAAACTGTGCAAATTGGACAGGGTGCTTCACAATTTATACAAATATTGCCTGGTGTCATTCAATATAGTAAATGATCACAGTTCATACATTGACTTTCCCGTTAACTAATTAAATTCTAACATCAATGTATTTGTAATAGTATAAAAAATAAAATTTAGGCTTCACAGTGCAATCGGTTATGCAGTTTTTATTGTCAAATGAAACAATTAAAGCTGTTGAGAAAAAAAAATTGAATTTTATTTTTTAAAATTGATCGGTTTTCGTAATCCACATTTGGCTTTTCATCAAATCTCGAATACTTTATTATTAATGGCAGTAAGTACATTTAGCGTGGCACTTGACGCCATTAACTCCACACTTGCATCCTCCACTTGTATCGCCTTTACCCTAAAAATTCAATTAAGAAATTCAAAAATTGAAAAGTTTCAAAAGTTCTAAAGTGTTTTTTGTGTCACTTACATTTGGACCCCAGCGAAATGATTTTGTAACCCAGCAGATTTCCGTTTTACAATAAGAACAACGTACCCAATCACAGCCCCACTTCTTCAAAAGTACAACGTGACACGCCGGACAGTCCAGTGCTTCTCCACGCTCAATCATTTTCTAAAAAAAAACATTTCTTCAGTATTAAAAAAAATAATGTCAAGAAACGGAAATTCTACACGACTACACGACGACATTCAACATGAATTCTAAATGCTATTGAATTCTGAAATTTACCTCCAGCATAATTCTTGAGCTTTTTGCATCTTCATCAGTCTCTGCAGCTATTGCTAACTTTCTTTGATACTGTTGGCAGTCTAACTTGTCGTGGATAGCCTTCATATAAAAATGAAATTTTATAGAAGATTAAATAAAAAATATAAAAAATATTTACAATAAAATAATATAATAATAATTAACATACCCGACAGTTTAAACAATTTGATTTTGAACAGACCGGACAATGAAAAACGTTAACCGAGTCCTCAAAGACGCACCATCCAGGACAATCGGTAGTTTGGCAGTGAAATGCATTCAACATTTTACATTCCGCCAACTTTACAGACTTTTCCAGAATACGATGAAAGAGTTTTGGTGGCACTAACTAGGAACAAAAAATGATTTTATTAAACAGCTTCACGCGAGTTTATTTAGAGATACGTACAGCTTTGATTTCCCTTTCTTGAACGACGCAGTCGCATGCGTAGTCTCTATCTCGGTAGGGGCACTTGACTTGCGCATCTTCTGCATATTCAATGGCTCCTGCAAGGCATTCCTCACAAAAAGCATGAAGACATTCCCTCAAAACAACGCCTTTGCCCGGTTCAATCGTTGTGAGACAAATTGGGCACTCAATTTGAATTTCACTTCGAATCAGATCTGTTTTCTCCAATTCCAGCAACTTCTTATAGTTTTCCTTGGTTGGTTCCTACATTCAAATGAGAACAGTTTTTTAAAAATCAGTTTATTCAAAAAACAAATAAAAATTAATTTACCTTTAACGCATCTTCCTGACCTATGTTTTTCGTTTGTTCAAAATATTTAGCTTGAGAAACTAGCGCTGTACACACTGAAGCGATTTCAACATTAACATTTTTTTGTGGGTTATTAAGTGCTTCAAACATTTGGATCTGTTTTGTCAGGGAACCGGATAATCTTCTAGTAAATGGAATTGAAGGTTTGTTCTTTTGTGAAAAAGTTTGGCTTTGATCATCACTCGGAAGTCGCTTTGGAAACGATGCAGAATTGGATTGAGATGGCAAATCAATAACGCTTTTAATTTTTTGTGACTTGTTGGCTTGTTCCAGATGAGCAGATGTAGAGGTACTTGGATTAGAAAAGGACTTTGGTTCAGTGTTACGCGGTGGATTTGGTTCAATAGTGACTTGTGTCGTATTATTAAGATGCTTTGGGTCCACTTCCAGTGAAGCAACAGTTTGTGGAGCTGGAGAATTTGTTCCTAAATTAGCTGAATAATGTTTGGCTTCTTGAGGATTTTCTGATTCCCGAGGCAGCGTTTCATTGTCAAGTAACGATTCCGGAATTTCGATTTTTTTTGAAGCTGATATGCGTTTTAATTGGTATCCATATCCATGAAGTTCAGTGCTATTCAACTCTAATTTTGAATTTGTTCTGATTTCCGGCGTTATAAAGTTGTTATAATTTTCTTTGTCTGCTAAAATTGATTCATTAGAATTTCCCACTGTAAACACTTGCTTACAAAATGGATTGTTCAGCGTATTGGACTTAGATACATCTTTTTCAAAATTCACAGAAACTGGTTCATGCTTTAACACAACTCTTGTGTCACAAATAGGAACATTGGCCACTTTTGTAGAACAAACCTCATTTTCAATTGATTGATGCACTTTTACTTCTTCTGGAACTTTAAACTTTGGTTGGGTGTTTTCCGTTGTTCCAAATTCAGGAGTTACTAAGTAGAGAAAGGCAAGGGAATCGTCATGAACTTGATATTTGGCGAGGCTGTCATCATCACTTTCAGCCATTTTCTTTCCCAGGATCCATTTCTGAAAGTTAACTGGAATGCTCCAGTCGGATTGTATTTTTGATTTGAGTTCACCTACAGTCAACGATTCTGAGACTGAAATTGTAAACGGTCCTTGCTGCATCATTCGGTCTTCTACGTAGACTCTGATCCTACATTAATAGTGACAAAATTTATACATAAATTATACATACATAAAGGTAGGAAGACACTCTGTAAAACTTATGAAATATTTTAAAGAAATTTTATAAAAAGGAAGTGAAAGAACCCAATTAAATGTATTTTACAATTCTTAGTTTCAGTAATTGAGGATCAGTGCAACACATTAATTTCTTGATTAGAACTATGCCCAATATGAGACGAGACTATTAAAGCTATTCAAGCAAGCGCTACATATAACTGGAGGATCAAGATATAAAAATAAAATTCTCTTGTGCTAGGACGACGTTGTTTGGCTTTCACAAAAAGATCATCTCTAAGAGCTTACGCGATTGACTTCTCAACGCAAGAATTCACATTTTCTGATGCTAATTCATAGGCAAATTTCGCAGCCAACCTGAACTGGTGATTGGAGATTGCCCAATCAATTTTTCTTAACAAATCTGTAGATACTTTTGCTTGATCTGTAAAAAAATATATATAGCGATTACTGTCAAAATAAGCACAAAATATTATAAGAGCTTTCTACCTTTCATTTGACTCTTCATGCCCGACTGCCTCGTTTCCAGAGATTGAAGCAAATGTTTAGGAACTGCGCCCTGTTTTCTATAAGCTTCAACTTTTGCATCATGATTCCTCTTCCGTTCTTTGTCATCGTTTTGCATTTTTTCTTCAAATACCTCAAGCTGCTTTCTAATTGTGGATTGGATGTTGTTCTGAATAAATGTGTTGGTCAAGACTTTCTCTCCAGCCACAGGCGTATGTGAAATAGAACTAAAATCATTGTACACTTTTTCGAAATTAAGACTTGGGTCATTTTCCAGTATTGCCTCATGAATTGGCTTAAATTTCAAAGACTTCCAATTATTTGCACGCTGGTCAAAAACCTCCGGTAAATGCTTTTCTAAATGAACTGCGAGTAAAAAGTCAACGATTTCGAGATCATCACTAACTTCTTCATTTTTCATCTCCAATAGCGGAAGATTTAATTCTTTGAAATCCGTAGGCAATCAGATTTTCCTGGTTGTTTTTTGTAAAAAATGCGACTCTTGCTTCTCTTAACGCTTCAATGTCCAGTTCACGCTCAACTTCATGTTTAAGTAATTTAATTCCAAGCATTTTTTCTTTGTCTAAATTTTCCTTAGTAGGAAGTTCACTTAAATAGTTTTGACATGGAGGGATTTTGTCAACTTGAACAATGCTTTTATCACTCTGAATCGACACTGCATTGTCTAGAGCTATTTCACTTGTAGATGTAGCAGTGTCAATCCTGTTGTCACTAGGTCTCACGCCCAATCTACTACTTATTGCAATTGGTTCAGGATTTATAACTGAGACTTGTGCTAATACCGGATTCAAATTTTGACGTAGCTCGGAGTCGTTTCGATAGAAACATACGTCACAGAATGCTCGCCATGTGGAGTTGTCGAGGGTACACCGGGGGCAAGTCCAATTCTCATTTGCATGAGCTCCTAACGTTGAAGTAGTATTCCGCATGTTAAGAGAACTGGCCGTATTTGACGGTACGGATGTTNAGTTTGGTGGTGCTAATTTTTTGCGGTTGAACGATTGCCAATTTTTTCTTTTCTTCAAATTCTGGCAAGATTCCATTTGTCCGTACAGTTTGGATAGGCAGTTTACTCGTGGGTTTTGATGACTGCTGAACTGGCCTGGGGCATATACCCTCAGGCTCAATGTCATCGGCTTTTGAGAACGTACTGTTAAACATTGTAATTAGATCTTTGGCGGTTTGATTATAAGTAGTTTCTGCGGATCTTCGGCTATTTTCTTGAACAATTAGAGCCGCTTCCCTATCCAAATTTGAAATGTTCGGTAAGTTAATTATTGGTTTTTGATTTGGTAGCTTGGTCGGTGACTTATTGTCGTTATGCCGCTTATACCAGGGACGAGGTAATGGTTTCTGCTCTAGGATTCTAACGTTGTAACCCTGTGATGTCTCATCAAAAATCTGTGACTTCTTTTTTCTGGGCATTTCTTGAAATCCACAAATCTTGCCTTTGTCTACAAGGCTTGGCTCAACTTTTCCTCCTGAAATCGAGTGAGGGCGAGTAGTTACGGGCGGCGTTGGCGCACGTCGCTTACCGACTACATGGGCCTTTGGTTTGAAACGTTTTTCACCAGCAATTACCTCCTTTTGACAATGACAATGTTGCTGAAAAGTTTTGCTTTCTTTTCTGATGTCACAATGAAATGACGACGCTCCTAGCGTTGTAATGTCAATATTCGTCTTTAAAGGTGGCCGCGGCGCTCTTCGCTTTTTTGAAACCGATTCCAAATTTAAATTTTCATTGAATACTGGTTTTCCAGCAGGATCGATTTGCTTTTCAGATGAACCTTGTACAGCAGTCGCATGTTGATGATTTGCCAAATTTTGATTTGGAAATTGTGAGTGTTGTAACCGCCGATGATAATTACAAGGACTTTGTAACGTCTTCGCAAGTGGTCGTCTACTTGAAACTGGAGAGAATAATTTTTGAACTTGATTTTGGCTTCCGCCGTCGACGACGTTTCCAACTGCAAGAGACTCGCAAGACTGTAAATTGTATTTTGATTTAAAGCCAAATCGAGTACCAATTTTTGAGATTGTACCGTTTTTACAATTATTTTCATTTTCATTGTATTGTGGTTTCTGCGGCTTAGACCGGAAACTGTTATCTTCCATATCTACTGGAATTCGTCTTCCTCTTTTACGCCTAGCTCTTCCAGCGTAAAACCTTGGGCTGACGAAGGCAAAGCTATGCGTACTTTGAATTGTATTCATGCTCTCTAAGCTTGAAAATGACGAAACTGAAGTCGCTGGATTCAATGACAGTGAAAGAGGAGTTACGCGTTCTTCATCTTTCGAATTCGCCCGCTTTTCAGAGCTTCCGGAAGATGGGCGGAAGAAATTAGACCAAAAACCGCCGAAAAATTTGGATTTTTTTTCGCGCTCCGCATGATTGTTGTTTTCCGGTGCTCTTGACCTGCTTTTTACAGAAATATTTTGCGATGATGCTTCCGCAGTCGGAGAACTTTCTCTTTTTCGATAACTCAAAATCATTGCATCTACCTTGTACCCAGATGCTAATAATTATTCTGTGAATTAATGTTTTTAGTTAAGGACTGGAAGTAGGAGTTGACCAACACATTTAAGAACACAATATGTTATAATCTACTACAGCAACTCTGCACTGAATGAGTCCCAGATTTGTGCCGTGAGTTCAAATTTTCTAAAAATAAGTTTTGCTTCTAAGATCTATATGGAATTTCCCCAAGGAAAGCAAAGAAGACACTTCTTAGCTGGATGAATTCCAAATATTGCAAGATGATAACACCAACGCACAAATAATACCACGAATTCAAAAAAAATCGCTTTGTAATAATGTACAAAATGATACTTTTGGCTGGGCTTAGTGTATTAAGAATTGGAACCTAAAGTAGTTTCTGGTTCTCATTTGTAAATTGTCCTCGTTTGTTTCCGGAATGCTGTTCAAGTTAGTTCATGTTAGGTTTTGCTTTTATAGCAATTCTGACGTGCACGAGTTCAACGAACTTTTCTAAAGGGTCCATGTCATTCTTCCTAAAAATCAAATCTCTACAAAATAATCTCTACAAAAAACCTCTACAACAAAACTTCCTACAAATTGCAAATCTCTAAAACAGAAATCTCTACATTATAATAATCTCGACGTTGGAACCCCTCTAAAATAAAAATCCCTACATGACGATAGTCCCCTAAATCATAAAAGCCTCTCAAATGTAAAATTGTAAAAACTTTAAATAAGAGGTCGAATTTCTAGAATTGCACCAAAAAATGAAGTTTTGGCTTGCTGACGCCAGCGAAATATGGATTTTTTGATCCGTTAATGTTGGTCTTTTGAATATTCACGTACAACACCTCTTTAGAACCTACACCTAACTCTTACTTTTGAACTTTTAAAACTGGTTAAAAATTTCGAACTTTGACTCCTTGTAATTTTGTAACCAGATTTTGTTTGAGAGGTTTTTATTGCGCAGAGGGAATTATCATGCAGGGATTATTATTTTAGAGAATTTTGTCGCAGAGATCTAAATTCTACTGATTATTGCGTGCTGTTTTTCGAACCAACAATAGCAATTTAGTTTTTATCTTTTCAATTCCTCTAGCAATAAAATACTTAATATAAAATTTCCTGTTCCTTATTAGCCGAGATGTAGTAAATATCTTTGATCGATATTTTAAATGTTTTCAATACTTTGGAGTTTTCATAAATACTAAATATTTACTTAAATGTTCCAAAATTACCTAAAACCTAAACCTAACCTGTCAAAGCTTTTAGGGTTGTTAGTGACTTTCGACCAAAACCTAGAATTTTCATAATATAATATCATATACCACATAGTTTTGGGTAACGGCAAACTTTGTTGTTTATTTAACTTCTCCAGCTTCCTCAACTTCAATATTTTGTAACAAAACTTATAATCGGTTTAACTTATTGCCGTTAAATAATTTCTACTTTCAATTTGCCAAGCTTTGGCATAGAGACAAAACAGGCTCAAGATTGATTCTAAGAGTTGGAATCACTGACAGTTTGATAGCCGTCAATGACTGTTTTAACGCATTTGTTTATCTTTTTTACTGCAAAGGAGATATGAGAAAACCATCATTTTGACCAATATTTCTGTTAAATCTTTGTTTTTCTGATATAATATATGTTAACAAAATTCTAGGAAGTTAGTTAAATTTTCAGACGTTGGAATATATCCAGATCCTTCCAGATCAACCTTTGAATTATAAGATATTTATGCTAAAATGGTTTCATATAAGTTTGTTCCCATTTTAATTAATGATGAAAATTGTAGGTTGAAAATATGTTTTTCTGATAAGATTCCAATATTGAATTGCCACGATTGTTGATATTCATATCTTTACACTAAAACTTTACATTCGAATTTGTTTCCATGTCTAGCTGTTTTTGAACCTTAAGGCGGCGAACTTTGTTTAATTTGCTTTAGGTGCTTATTCAAGGACATTTCATTACAACAAAATTGTATGTCGCTTCCATCACGCTTTAGCAAAAAAAATAAGGCTATAGCCAGTAAATGTTGCGTTTTTTATGTTATTCTATGCTTGGTAAATGCTTAGCGATAAGTAATAGCAATGAATTTCATCAAACTGTAGAAATTAAAATGCACATTTTGTTCATTATTTGATAAATTTTGCAATATTTAGTAAATATTTCCATCATTACTTAACCGTTTTAAGTAAATTTTTAAATAAATATTTTAGCAATTTTTAGTAAATATTTATTAAATCTATGATCATAAAGCAGATAAACCAGACTGCATTTAGAATTGCAACCTGGAATATTGCTGTTAGATCCGCAAAGACTTTTCATTGTTACATTAAGTTAACTCGTAGAAGAGTTATTGCGCAACCGGACGGACGAACGGACAGACAGAACATCTATACTATAAAATTGTTCGTCCGTCCGTCTGTTTGTGATTGATGCCTGAAAATTTTACTTGTGGTTTATTCTATAATTAAACCACTAGAGCTGAAAGCGCAATATTGTGCATGTGAATGAGGTTGGTGTCTGGGTTGGTGAAACTTGAGACAGTAGGTATAGGTGCTTCAGGTTTTCCCTGGGTAATAAATTAATTGAGGTTTAAGTTTATTTTTGATACTTGCCGCATATAATATTCTAATACTTGATATTAGAGTTACAGGTGTCACATTATCTAGCTAAGACGGCTCTTAGCTGGAGTGAATAGGGTCAAACTTTAATTCAAAACTAATTTTTTGTAATAGTTATTGTCATAATAGCTTAGATAGCTCCAGATTTTGGGTCACTTATAGTGACGGGTTTATTGTTACCTTGGGAAGCTGCTTGCAAATGAGGGCCGCAAAGCGGCACGGTGCAGCTAGTAGCCCAGAAAGGTGCTAGTACGTTACTACAAGTCATCTTAAACATAAAATTAGTGTTACCGATTCTACATCTAGGAGATCAAACTTCTCCCCTTAAAAGATCAAACAAAATAATCGAAATGGAAGGTTGTAAAACATTATAAGACCCCGCAAACATTGTTGGTTTGTCTATGAAATCCAGTTCCGAGCCGAACCAATGACTGAAAAATAATTTACTTAGTATTATTTAAATTGAAGGAGCTAAAATTATTTGACATGAAATGATATAGCCGTTGAATTTTAGAAGCTCACTACTTAACATAGAACTCTACAGACAGAACGTCTACCTAAATTAGATAGAAGTACCAAAAATAGGCCCTTGATCTCTGCAAATGCTAATGTGAATAAGAAAGTCTGTGTGCAACAGCCATTTTTTGAAATATTGAAAATTCTAGAGGTTTCTTTCACGTTTAAGGCTGGTGAGTTTGGCTGATTTATTAGTAAGGAAGTTGGGTTTCCTTTAAGTTGAATAAAGTATTTGGAGAAAGTTTTTTCTCGAAATCCCGGCAGCACTCTCCTGAATCATGATCTGAATCAGATGGGAAGTACTGTTTTTGTTTTTTTTGATACTTCCCCTCGAAGCGTGATTGGATTCTGTCTGAAATTAAATAATGCAGGGCACGTCCAGTATTATGATGATGGGAAAATAAGGGATCTCTGCTCAGTCCTCCTACTCCATCTTTCACTTCCGTCTGCCTGACGCAGAGATGTCAAACTACAAATAGAAACTTCCTTTTCTTTTACAAAACTTAATATATCCTGGAACGCACAAACTTTCATCTCGTAGCAACTCTTCTTTTTAATTACAAATTTTCGACAAATACTAATATACACGTTCAGGCGAAGGAACGTTAACAGGGAAAACCGTTTCAAACAAAGTGCAAATTTTCAAACACAAAAGTCATTTTGTGAAACAAGTTGTGCCTAATTGCATTATCCAAAATTTCTTTCTTAAACTGTTAGTAATTTTATATTAAAACAACCTTCCAATATGCGTGAGAGAATGGACTGTTTCAAGCATAACATGCTTGAATACAACGCTCCTTTAATACAACTCTGATAAAGCAGCTTTTAAGCTGCTTGTCAACAGACTAAATATCAAATAAGATAGTTATATAATTACAATATGTCACGTTGAACTCATTTTTTGAAGGTAATAAATAACAGCTTAACAGCAGTTAACACATACAACAACATTTAATTCATTTAACAATTTTTTGTAATCTTTGAAAAAGCTGTGATTAAAAAAACAATGTTTATAGTCTGAAAACTTAATGCTTTTTGTAAAAATAAGCGCATTTCTGTTTTCACACCTTCGTTGTAAGGCATTGCAAGTTATATTGGATAAAACTAATTTTTTCAGGAATCATTCCATTTAATTAAAAATTAACTCAAATTATTTTAAAGTAGTTTCCGGAAAAAGGTATTGATTTTCACAAATTTTAAATTATGTAAAAGAAGTTCCCCTGTTTCCAGTATTGGCCGTAAAAGGGTAGTAGAGTCAAGGATAGTTTTAGGAGCGAAGACGTATGCTCCTTTGTTCTTTGAAAGTGACGGAAAGAATGTGAAGGCGTGGAAAGGCATAACTCTTTCTAAGGGCTCTACAGGGGGTCCTCACTAAGGGCCTCACTCTAAGGATTTGAAAACACACTTCCTACTTTTCAACACAACAGTATCAGGTACGTAGTGGGTGTTATACAAACCAGAGTCCAATGTAGGTATTATGGACACCACGTATTCAATCTACAAACAAACAGTTTTTTCGACTGCAGCGGTTCTCCTCGTGTACATAATTAAGTCTCATACAACACTAGTAGCAAAATAGGATCGTTTTCTTCATTATCATTTTATATTACGTTAAATTATTGGCGGTGTTGATATAGTGGTTTAGAGCTTCTGACTCTTTCCGCTCGCCATCCTGAAAACGGGGGTACTAATCCACAGATCAGCCAAAAAAGTCTTTGCTATTGGTTTTTCCTTAAAGGGAAAAACCTTAAAGGAAAGGTTTTTCCTCTGTATGCCGTGATTAGGCATTAGGAGACAAGTTATAGAAATGAGCCCATATGTGTCCCAATAGCCTTGAGTTAAGCAAAGATTGCCCTTATTTGCATAGAGTCACATGGGGCTATCGGGCGAATGCTACGGTCGTACCTCACCTCAGGTTGGTTTCCTTGGCATTTAGGCCCGCAAAACAGCGGAATGTTACGGATAGTGTGTCGTGCCTGCTTGATGACAACATCTATTGAATCCTTATCAGTCGACGTTCCTAACCTGCCTTTTAAATGTTGACCAGTTGTCTAATGATATACTATTAGTTGTCAAATAGAGCTTTTTATCACGTTAAATTAGTATTATTTTTCAACTAGAAAACAAAAACGCGTTTAGGACGGAGATTAATTGGTTACCCTAGATTTCGTCTCTAATTTATATTTTGTCTTGATAAAATTTATATTCTACTATTTACCGTTTCGCTACTAGAAGAGTACATCTTACTACAAGAGCGACTTAGAAAATGGAAATAATTAGTAATGATGTGTTACTAAGCAGCCATTTTCATGCGTGGTATAAATTTACGAATGGTAAAAGGTACGAATTAACCTAAACTTGTATTTAAAATCAATTTTTTGAGAAGTGATTTGGAAATGTAAATACGAATGACTGGTTATACGCATTAAAAATTAGGTTAGCACATGAGAAATTTCTCTGTCTCGATTGTTTGGTTTGGTTTCAATACCTGAGCGGAGGTGGAGCGGATTTAATTATAAGCTTTTCCAATTATAATTCAATCAATGAGTTCTTCTTGGTAAGGTGTGATGGGCTTGCTTGATAAATGGTTGAATCTCACAGCAGGGGAAGATGCTTTTGCGTGATTGATGGTGGTCTAGGGTAAAGTGAGGAAAATGGTTCTTTTGTTGAAACCATATTCTTTAGCCAGGATTTCCAAAACATCAATCGTTTCAGATCACTTAACTCCCATTCTACTTTCTCATTTGGGCCAAATGCCGCTCCATCTGTTTTCTTAAAACTTGAAAGCTATCCATTTTTCTAAGATAAACTTGTTGAAAATGTTGTGTTTTTAAACGTTTGTTTACCCAAAATTCTTTTGAAGGCTTTTGATTTCACCAAGGCGTCTGCAATTTTGACTCCGGCGGTGGTACAATGTGTCAAAAAATTTTAGTACAGAATTAATTTTCCGTTGGAAAACTTACGTTAATTCAAAGAGCTTTGAAATTGTTTTTTTTTGGCTCATGAAGCGCAAAGTTTGAAAAGCCGGGTTGAACATTTTTTATTCCACTAAAAGCGCACGCATCATGACTAGATTTTGTATTAGTATACCGCACGGCTTTTGGTTTGCTGCAGGGAGAAGCAGCACCAGAATCTTATCTCACAGTATAAAAGTCGGAGTTGAACAGAGTGAAAGTGCATCTTGAGCCTCCTCACTTTTCAAACAATAGTCGATCTGTCCCCTTCCGCTTAAAGTTGTAAACCAAAAATTAATATAAAAAAGAGTTTAATTTGCCCCACGGGTTCATCTTCATTTAATGTAATGCCGTTGTTGTGAGCGAGCCTAATAAGATCAAATCCCATGGAATCTGGAGCTTTTGTCCTGCAGGTAACATTTTTATTCTGAACTATCGAGTTTTCATGTGCCATACAAAATAAAATAGTTAACCTTGTTAGTGACTTACATTGATTATTCAAGAAACAGACGCTTGCACTGAACAAAAAAAACACTTGCGTTGGATTTTAGGAATGCAAGGAAGTTTAAGTGGTTATTTTAAAATGGTTGGGTTGGTCAAGTTTTCTTGAGAAGGAGTCGTAGAATTCTTCCTGAATATAGTGCAATTGCTGCTAAATGAGAGGACATGGTTGCAAGCAAGTGGCTTCTGTAGCCGAAATGCCGAGATTCGAAGTTGATGAAGTGTGAAGATTTTGTTCATTCCCTGAATGCAGAGTGTGTATTTCCCTCAAACACGACTTAAATACCAACTGTAGGGGAATTCCGTTTCGATTTACTTCATTTTAGCTGGAGGGAGGAGGAGATTCTTTTTTACCTCTACGGTACAAGTCAATTGAAATTTGGATCTCGATTTCAAGTCGAATACTTTCTCTCTGCCGGTATCCTTTCTTCAAGAGGCTAAAAATCCAAGCTCAAAAATTTATAGCTAAAAGAAAAAAGAACAGAGGAAGTAAGTTTTCTGAGTTAAAATTTTTTGTAAGTTACAAGTAACCACTTCACTTTTTCTTACTTTCTATTCCATTTTCGTCGCCTCCAGTTTGCTCATTTTGATCTTGTATCCCTCATGAAATCTATGTGCGGAAGAGAAATTAAATATATATCTCATTTAAACCGGTTCTTTATATTCAATTAAAGATTTATAGTCATTAGCTCTTGACTGTTGTAGCTTCAAAAGGCTGTAAATTAAGTCGTTTAGAGCTTGAAAATGAACATTTTCAAAGGAACCTTGCCGGAGAAAACTAACTGCCACAAATCTACATCCGAGGATAAGCGAAATGTGAAAAAGAATACAATTTAAAGGACTAAAAATCTACTCTCTACCTTCGATGTCTTATTGTTTCTTGCAAGAGGCGTTATTGTCTCATAGAAATTGAAGTCCAATTAATAGTATTATTTTTATTTAATTATTGTTTTAATATGAATTACAAACGTTTCTGAGATTTTTATTAAATTTTTTTTACATTACTACCTAATGTATGAATAGGAGTCTGCGTTTCAAGTCTTGTCCAGAAACGCGACGGAAGGGAATCAGGGAGTAAACGGTAGAATTGTAAGCATATGTGTAAATGCGTGGAAAGAATGGCCCTTGAAGGGAGTATTAGTTGGCGATGATGCTGTTGATAATAATTGAGAGGGGCACTTGAAAGGGTTAGATGACACGTCTGTCTTGATGACAGGGTCGAATGTAAATGGTACCTAAAATTTCGGGTATCCTCTTAAGGGTTACTCTGCCTCCAAAGACTCCTGAAATGTTTCTCTCCTTTAATAATCCTTTCTATTGAACTGTAGGGAAATCATTATTTGGGGGCTGTGAATAGGAAGCTACTTTTTCTTGTCTGGTAAATTATCTATAGAGGAAATTGTATTCTCACCCTCTGAAGTTACAAAACATTTGGAAATAACCCGCGCTCCGTCAACTTGATCTATGGTTGATAAGAACAAAGTCATTTGAGTGCTCGAAAGTAATCGATAGGGCTCCAAAATAATAGTTTAGGCGGGAATCTGAACCAGTAGACACTATACATTGGAGGTCAATCAGAAATTGGGGTATATCGGGAGTTATAAAAAGGAGTGTTTCTTTTTGTGTTTTTATCTTGGAGCCGAAAGGGTTGCATAACTGTCAACTGTCAGTAGTACCTCGTTGAAAATAATTTTTATTTGGGGTACTACAATATGTTGGATTATTCTAATCAATTTCTTTCAAGCAACTGAATAGTAAATTGACTAATATTTAAAAACTTTAAGTATTAAGTGCCCTAGAAGGGTAAACGTAAAAATTATGTTTCCCAAGAGCGAAACGTCCATTAGACCTAAACCTTGAGATTATTTAAACGTCAACTAATGCTGAATGAATGAGGTTTTTTTTAGATGCATGACACTTTCACCCTTACAGCGAGTTTTAAGTGTCCCCTCATGATAGAGATTTGTGGATATGATTCGCGGTTATGCGATGGAATCAACAATACAATCAAAAAGGGTTGACATAAATATTAAGTCCATTGAGTTAGGAAGCAAGGGCAATTGCTATTTAGCTTAAGATGGGGTGGGGTCAGATGTGATACATATCCTGGGTATAGGCAAGTAGTATCATTAGTTGTGGCGGTGCATTGTAAGCGGCGGCGTTGGCCTCTTATTACAATCTTTCAATCTGTATGTAACAATTTAAGAGCTTCATCTCAACTTTTCGCAAGCATTATAGCATAAACGCTATAATCTTAATAATCATGGGAATCTTCTATCAATTTTGAAATTAAGTACTAATAGACAACGCAGATTCCCAACCAAACATCCCCAATGGGTTTTCAAAAGTCACCTAAACAGCATCCTTTTGTTTAGAATGATGAAAGGCTGACGTAACAGCTTCTAATTATTTGTTATATCTATTTATTATTTGAAAAAGTAAATTACTATATAGCATTTAACACTTATATTGTTCTGTCTCTATTAAACATCTTAATATAGGGTTTTACAAACCCTGAGGTTGATTGACGCTGCAAGAATTGAATTTGATTGAGTATTTGTTAAAGTTTCAGGTTTGCAATCTGTTGGACCTTTGCCTAACTCATCTCAGAAACAAGGATTGTTAGTTTTTCTGTCACAAAAGGAGTAATTTCCTAAGATTGATTTATAGTTGACTTTTCTGCAAACGAACCTTTGCACGACGTTATTTATGCGCTTGCCATTTTGCAAAAGTAAGACGTTCACGAAAATTGTGTGGCAGAGTGTTGCAGTACGGAGATGTGAGGGGTATGACAACATTTTGTAAAAATGATTGATGATTCTTCATTACTCAAAAGATGGAATGGTGGGGGATGTGCAAATACAATCTGTCGCGGAATGTTGCTGAGTCCTCTGTCTCGATATTGGTGCGCTCCTTAACTTTTTGAAATAAAGCGGCTTTGCAGTAAATGCGTGCATCATCCTCACTTATGCTTTTTACAGGCCTGATTTTGAATTTTGAAATTGAGGATGTAGGCAATAGTTGTGAGTTGAATTAAAGTTGAAAATTGTGATAGCCTATCGATTATCCTCACAAACAGCTTCCATTTAACAATGCTAATAAAGGGGGTTAATATAAAACTACAGTGGAGACGCATGTACTGACAAAAGGCGAACAATGCAGATGCGCAGGTAGGATTGATTGGAGAGCCTGGAGAGGGTAGGGATGATTATGGTAGAAAATAATGGAAAAAATTTGGGCGTTATCGCCTTTAATAAAGACTTGAAAGGGCGTGGGCCTTTCCGAAACGAGAAGTAATCTACTATGAGATCTCCAATTTATGCTATCCTTCAATTTAATGCAGCAGCTTTAGCAGGCATTTTGAATTTTAATCTTTTAACTTCCATATTAAATTATTTTGAAGGAATTTAGTAAGGAGAGATTATATACAAAGACTGCAATTGCGAGGTGGAAGGTATCTTCTCGATTAGCAATTCCGATAACAAAATCCTGCGTCATATTAAGTATCCACCAATAGATTATTTGTAAAGATTTCAAACTTACCGACACTATCGATCACAACATTATCGAATTATATTTAAATCTGCTCTAGGAAGCATCATACTTCGTTCTTTTTTAAGATGATCATTCAATATTGAACAACATTAATTAGAGTTATTACTATTTATTATTATTTATTATTATTATTACTATATAGAGTTATTTCTATTATTAGTTTCTTTGATTCATGGCTGATGAGTTGAGTGTATATAATCAGTCAGGTGTGTAACATTAAACTTATCAATAAACCAAAATGACTGAATGTCCCGTTCGAGGGCTTGACTAGAACTGACCGTTTACCCGAGATGGCTCATTCGATCCTAATATTTGAATTTATCTGAATGTGTTTATCTGAATAGTAAATTGTTTCATTAGCAGAATGCACATATAACTTAACCCTTCCATTCATTGGGTTGCTTATGGAGTACACATTTTGAAAGATTTAACTACTCAATTGCTTTATCCAAGGTGGTCAGAAGCAATAAAACTATCGCCAAGCTTGTTTGAAGCAACCAGTATTAAAAAGCAAATGCAAACAGGCAGCGTTTTTTGTTCTACTCAAAGTGATCGTTCCGTGGTCGGCAAATTTTATTTGATTTCTCAAAGGCGCCTTATTTATTTTTTGTGAATGAACGAGGTCTAAAACGTTTTTGTCGTTCCTCGACTGTTGATATTATTGTCATTAGAGCGTTTGTTTGATCTCTCTGTGTTGTCAGAGTAAAGAGTGGGATCTCCAGACGAGATATGTTTAAATGTAAACTTTCCGACTTCCTCTTTTCTTTCCTTTTCTGTCATCGAGGCGCATTCCAGAGTGTTTGGAAATGACGACGGCAATATTCCAAAATGCTCCAAGGAGGAGTCGCTCATTTGTTTACACACATGTTTGGGTATTTTCTCATTAAGTGTCAACATAAAAATATACTGGTCCCCTACCAGTGGTTTTGTCATTTTTAAATAAACTAAACCTCAAATTACATATATCCTATATTAAATCCTATGTCTAGCTCTAGTAATTGACTTTAAGATGTTTAATTCTTAATTCTCAAAATTTATTTGCTGGACTATGGTCAAAATAACTTTTGAAAAAAAAACATGGTCTTAAGTCTAAAGATCATGCTGAAGATGAAGTGAAAGGAACATGGGAACAATTATTGGGACCGTTGCTAAGAGATGCTCAGCTTCCAGTTCATATCAAACAACTATATAACATTCCAGTAATTACATGTCAAATAAACAAAGAGGCAGTTGAGCGGGATTCTCAGCACCTTTCAAAAAGAATGAGCCAACTTGTCTTCCTCTCTTTAACGATTTCACCAATTTTTTTTTATCAATCATTGGAATTTAAAGATTTCCGTGTAGTTGTTAGGACGCAAATAAGTCGTGTCAGAAAATTCAAATAACTATTTCACCTTTTTTTTTATAGAAAATGTATCATAAATGTATAAATTTATAAATGTATCAAAAATTCTATTCTGCTATTTCTCTTCTTTCCCAATTAATTTCATTAATTCGAATCTTTTAATTGTGTTACTTTTTCTACATAGACTTATTTGTGGCCTAAATGTGTTCATTCAATTCCTGGGAACGTAAAAAGTGATGTGATAATGTTAATTACCGGAACATATTTATCATTATTTATATAAGTTTTAGTTAATTTTCCCACAATTAAAATTTTCATCGAGAAAATTCGCTGAAACTTTCAAAGTAAATAAATAAACATTATTCAATCTTGGGACTTGGTAACTTTTCTGAAGCTGGATCACGAATTATTATTTTACTCCTCCCTGGCAGAGGTTTGACGGGCCAGTAAAGCACTTTCTTTACAAAACTAGTGCGCATTAGTTACAATTTTCCAAGAACACTGTCCATGATGACTGATGACTTGCCTAGTGCTGGACCATTAGGCCAAGAAGTAATGACGATGACCAGTCATTCATCTTTTCCTTTTCCATGATGAAAACAAAACCATAGATATCCTGAACTTCTCCTTCGAAGAATGAGCCTTCTTTATAAATTTAAATTTTGGTTGTAATAAAAGAATTTTGTCTGTGAATCTGTCTTTTGCCTGTCATTCAGTGAGTAATGAGTTCGTGTTTATGTTATCGCAATTCTGAGTACTTCCAAGCACTTTCCATGTTCCATTAGTTGTGGAGCAAAAGGCGGAAATACAAGAAGCCGCTCCATTGATACTTTAAATATAATCAGACCAAATGTGAATCTATTTCAACATTTTGGATTTGCAGTAATTTAACAAACTCCATCTTTGTTTATAGAAACAAAGGTTATTAGAGAGCATGGTATTCTTAAAGCGCTTCACTCTAAGGTTATGATTGTATAAATATTTATACAGATAGTAAAACTGTTTTGGAGGGTAGTCAACTCAATTTTGAGGTTTGCGTTGACTATCCTTACCACATTTCCGTCTTGTTTTAGTCAACCATTCATTTATCAAGTTCTAAAATTTTCGGAGGAGTAGGGATGAGGTGGAAAAAGGACTTACTAGAATAGATGTTGTCATTAAGTAGCCACAACAGACTATTCGTAACATTCCGCTGGCCTCAAGCACAAAGGCGGAAGACAGCTCACGTGAGGTACGGCAGTAGCTTCCGCCTATTCAAATGAGGGCGAGTCTTCTCAAGTCTGACAAAACGGTTGGGAAAACTTTTGGGAAATTTCTATATCCTCTGTGTGTCACGGAGATACGGGCATACGCAAGGTCAGAGGCAAGGCAATTCCATTACGTGGGAAACCAATAGCGAAGACTTTTTGTGGCTGATCGGGGGATTTGAACCCTGTTCTCACCCTGGCTAATGAAAAGATACACCCTACATCACTTGGTCAACACCTATAACTTATTTTTGTCTTTTATCTTTCCATTTTAATCGATCGCAAGCGAGAGCTTGAAACGTTTTAGGACCTCTTCTAACGGAGAAAAGTAAATGGAAATTTTATTTATGAGCTTTCACTTTGGGGTGCAGTAAGTTAGCACCCGAGCACCATGAAGACAGCACCCAGCGCCTCTTTTCTTGAAGTTATCGCCCACATTCCAGCACCCACATCCAGCACCCTGTATTAACCTTATGGGAACTTTATTCCAGCACTCTATTGGCGCTGAAACGCGGATGCTAACTTTACGCAACACTACTTGTTCAAGAACCTAGCACCCCACGCCCAGCACCCACTATTAAATTTTAATAAAATCATATTATACTATAATTAAAAATATATACAGGGTGACGCCGAAGTAGGTAACGCTGTTTGAAGACCGATAATTAAAAAAGTTATCGGTCGATTTCCGTTTTCAAGGTCTTGAAATGACCGGAAGAGTCTAGAAAGATGTCCAGAATTTTCTGGTACCTTTGAGTTCCTCGTAACTAAGGTACTTCGATTATTGAATTTTAAGGGACCCATTTTTAAATGGCGTTTCCCATAGGAATGACTTTTTGCAAAGATGCTCAATTGGTCCTTGGTTACCAAAATTTTGGAAAACATT
>VYYI01000502.1:0-30400 GCA_021029175.1 Bilobella aurantiaca
TAATTGAATTATTTTCCCGGGATCCATGGGCTGTGTCCCAAGGGAACCCTTTAAGCAACATAAATAAAAAAAAATAATTAAAATGTAAGTATAATCACTTGTAATTGCCATTTTTACCGATAAATTGTGTAAAGTTGGTGGATTTTAGGATATTTATAACGTGTTATACCTACTGTCGTCATGATGATATTCATGGATGTCTTAATCTAATCTGAGAAAATAAAAATTTTCAACTCAAAATATGACGGTGTAACGGTGGGCCGAATTACAGATCAGTAAGAGTGCTATAGTGTAAATGATTTATTTAACATTTATTTCTGCGCATTAATTACTAGATGCAAACAAGATACTAACAAGATATAACAAAAACAACTCTCTGATCTAATCATAATACATGGTCCAAATTTGCTGCGGAGCGGTAGTATATGCTGAGTCAATGCACTGTCTAAGGTCTATGTACTTGCCACATGTACCTGATGCGGTCAAGCACATTGAAGTGCCATTGAGTTGTACTTGTACATACAGGTCGTCATTTAGAGCATTCTATGTAAGAAATCAATTTATCACGTATGAAAAATTAGAGTAAATTAGAATCTCGTATACCGATTGGTATATTCGCAGCCACCATAGTTGATTTTGTTGTTGTAAACAGTTCCACCAAATTAATTTATCACCATCTTTCTTATTGTCTCCGTACGTGCTGAGACAGAAATTGTTATTTGTAATATACACGAAACGGAAACTTGCCTAAATTTGAAGCAATAATTAGTTTATAACTGCACATTTTAATTTCAATGTTTGAAACAATTGTTTCTGCGTCATTTAAATACCGATCTGAAATCCACGTCGTACATATTAGGTGTTGAGCAGTCCACCAATTCTGGAAGCATTGATGTTATTGGAGAAGCCAGTATGCACGTTAAGAACTTGTTGTTTTTCAATTTCGGGATCTGTAATATTTAACATCCAAAATAAGCTGAAGTGCAATGTATTATATTAAATATTATATTTATATAATTATCTCATAATATTTTTCCAAAGGTAAAATAGATTATTTGAACTACTATTTTTAAAAAAGTTTTCAAAATTCTATTTTTCGAAAACTTCACTATCATTTTATTATTGTCGTTGAAGATTCGTACTTAAAATAGTTAAACATTCCATTATTGTTGATTAGTATATTTCATACAATGTCTAAATGGGGCATGGTACAGAGGAATAGTTTTACTAAAACTCAATCTTTGCAACCATATCACAGATTTAAGCACGTAATTGCTATCAAATTGTTTATTCAATTAACTAACCAACAATCCCGTCTTGCGTCAGGACAAGGGCTAGGGTTCAAAAGTCAAAATTACATTCCGTTTTTCCCAAGACGGGCTTTGTTGTGTTTTTAGAATACAATTACCGGTACGATAGTTCCAAATCCACTTGAAAACAAGTAAACAAAATAGGTGTACATCAAAACTGTAGTCATATTGATTGCAAAACAACACACGCTTCTACCTTCAATTATTAATTAATTAAACTAGGGGAAAATTAAAATTTCACAAACATTAAATGTGCCTATGTTGTTGTTGTTCGACTGATGAGTACAATGCTGAATACGCAAACTGAACGTTCGCATTTAGTTTTTAAAGATTAAAGTTAGAATAATTACAGACCATGGAAGAAAAAAAAGTGTTGCAAACGATCGCAGCAAAGTAACCCACGTCACTCTATTGTATCAGTTTGGCAACTAGACACCGGCTACCAACTCTAGCAAAATTTGCAATGTCGAGGTGCTTGAATTGTACAGAAATTTGTACGCCGAGAGACCAGTTCAGTTCAGTTTAGAAACCATAATAGGTCTTTTGCTCCAAAATATTGTTAAGAAACAGAAACAATATCGCTTGTTATGAACAATTTTTGACTAATCAACATTAGGTTACAATTCATTTTAGCTTAGAGAAATAAATCCAACTCACTTTGTAGTGAATGTTAACAAATTAATCATTTGCAGTAGATTCCAGATAATTAGTTTTGTTACTGTATTTTAATAGTCGGAATTTTAAACATTTTCCGGAATTTGAGTGGATCATGAACATCAACAAAAATTTCAATGGATTTAGTTTTAATCAACAGAATGCTTACTAGCCTATACTTTGGTCAGAAATTCTAGTGAAAACGACTGACATTACAACTGGCAAATTTGTAATTAGAAAATGAATAAGATGCATTAGTAAGTGTTTGAAAGTTATTATTACTATTTTATTACAAACATATAATTACTTAAAATGAAATTTTGAGAATTCTGCCTTAGGTTGCATTTGCTATTTATTTCAAATGCACAAGTATACAATTGATTTTTTTATATTTTATTAAAATATAAATGTTGCCAAACAAATTCGATTTGAGCTCTTTTCTAGAATATTTAACAATATTTCGTGAGAAGCACAACTTCATTTATTTATTTAATTCACTCACAAAATAATTAACCCACATTTCCAAGTATTTTCAATCCGCATTAAATAAAATATTGACAAAATACTCAATGACTTGTGTATTGGGGAACTAACTATCTTATTTGTTGACGATTGTAGAGCATTGCTTTCTTTGTTACTATTTTTGACACAGTCAACTACGGACAATATGGTTCGTCTAAATTTATTGATGTGTACGAGACTCGTTCATATGTTTTGTTGTAGTACTTTTTTTAATTTACGTGCAGTGCAGGATATTTTTAACAAGTTTGCTGTATAAACTGTATAGTATTTTGGAACAACGCTTAATTTGGTCAAAGTACATTGATGTTTTGTTGTTTTGCGACTTTTTAAATGACCCGTCCTTTGACGTGAGTACCCTTAAGTACCCCTGTTACTTCATCTAGTGTCAATTATTAATTCCGAGTTGGGATGAATCCGTGTTTTACAATATATTATATTTTATATTTTTTCGTGTGCGAACCAAATGTGAAGGTTAAATACTTTACTTTCGGAGAAATTAAAATTACAGTTTTTTTGGCACCCTGAAGCCAACTTATAATTTGTTCAAAAGCTATTCCTGGTTATTTGGTGTCATCAATATTAAGTAAATAATAGCTTATAAGCGCATAAATAAACCTATAGCACCATTTTCAAACGTTCATTTATTTGTTGAAATACAGAGTGTTAGCAAGTCAATAAAAATCAATTTTTTTCGACATATGACCAAAAGAAAATGAATAGAGAAGTTATTTGGAACTACCGCAGAGCGGGAGGTCAACATCCTGAGAAGGGAAGGGGTACTGTAGGGAAGGAACTAATTTGCATAGATGTTGCCATCACAATAATCACAAACATAAATCACAAACATCATATTTACACAAAGAAAGAACCAAATTGAATTACTGCTGCATAATAGAAACACAAAACTATTTAGTGTTAGTGTCTCAAAATTTCAAACAGAATAGACCTCGATTTAATTGCAATTTCGTCATTTTAAAGGTTATAGTGACAAAAGGGATTTTTCTCGAGTTTTGAATTTTTGTTTTAATTGACTTCATTCATATTCTGTCCCTCAACCAAAACGCCATTGACCGAACTTAAATTACATTACTATTAAATGTTTAATAGTTTGTATTAAACATTATTTAAGCTCAAATTATGAGTTTGTTAATAATAACACTTTTGTTATGTAATTATTGTTCAACAAGTTGCTAAAATTCGGTTAGTCTTCCTATTAAAATACTATCTTTTTTGTTCAGAAAATGCGTTGCTTTAAACTTTGCTACCTTAACATACACTTCATCTATCATTTCAACTTCAAAATTTGCAATGCATTTTTTTTTAAACGCAACATCAAGGGTTCCTTTTCTCCTATGCCTCTGCTGAATTCTCTTGCTTGGGTTGTTGCTTTGAAGTATTTTTGGTGGAATCCAAATGAGAAAATTTACATTCTCTTCACTCTCAACATGCGGTTTAGTTGAAAGAATCGGTAACTCATAACTCTCATGTGAATCTAATATTACGTTTTGAACCTTTTGTTTCTCTTTTCAAGTCAAAGGGTAGCTACAACCGCCTAGTTGGATGTGGGTTACTAAAATTATTTTACGTATTTGGTCTACTACTCACGTCAAAGCATAATATCAGCAGTCAATCTAGCATTAACATAAATACTACGATAATTTTTATTTTATTTTATATATTAAAAATGACTGTCACATAAGACACACTCTAGAGATTTTGCTAGACATCAGGCCAGTTTAGTTTTGCACAACTAATCAAGAGAATTTATTATTAAACTGACGATAATTGAAATATTGGCGTTGTTGGCTTGGTGGGCTTTATCATAAAATTTTGTAGTGGCATTCGACAAGAAAATTAACAAGAGCAACACTAAAACCAAACAGAATGCCGTAAAAAATGAACTGAAAATTTTCAAATTCAATTTTAGCTCGAAGGTTTACATTTTTCATTCTTTGTGTATCGTATTCGACGATCCAGTGCCTCCAATACTTGTAAATACCAGTGGCGTACAGAGCATTGAATCGTTCGTACATCGGAGAACGCTGGTAGTTTCCTAATGACCAACCACGCAGAATTGACTGTGAAGTTTTCTTACCTTTTACAAAATACTTGTTTGCAAACTTTGAGCGTTGCATAAAGTAGCCAACAAATCGATCTAGTTCTGACCACCAAAATCCAAATGCAGAACGCTCACAGTCTTCAATTCCGTCATAGAATAAGCTAAAATTATTGGCAAATCCTGTTCTAATGTTCAAAATAGAAGTTTTTGCAAAATTTGACAAATTTGTGTGGAGGATTAATTCTCCACCTAAATCAGTGTCATCGACACTAGTTTTACCTCTTTCGAAGAATTCTCTATATCTATTGTTCATAAGTTGGTATGCTTCACGTGACTGCTTCATAGGAGAAACAAGCTTAAAATGATTTTCAAGCAATTGTTCAAAGTTTTGCCATGGTGATGTTGCTATTGCAGGTTGAGACAGAAGGGAAACTAAGAGTCCACGATATGCATTTGTAAATACTACGCAAAGCAGCAACCAGAGACCTAATATACCCTTTCCAAATTTTGCTTCAGCTATTTTTGACTCCGCGGAATTGCTAAGTCCTTGCTCCAGTAGAAGCAGACAAATATTTGCCAGATACTTAATTACGAGTAATTTATCATGTGACCTCAAAAATTTCACCCCAATTACAAGGACCCCAACGGTTGAGACACAGGCGGCTGCAAGTAATATCCAAATCGGCAACTCAAAAGGTCGCAAAAACTTTTCCAATGAAAATCCATTCAAAATAATACCGTCGCAAGTCACAAAGTTGAAACCATCTGAGTCAGTAGCAACGGTTGCTGGACTTGCTATAGCTTTAATAAGACCAAATTTTAACGTGGGGTAAACTCCATGTACAAACATAAGGTCACGGTTATTTAAAATGTGTGAAATGTTGTAACCAACGTAACCCATGACAAAATCGTCAAAAAAGTGAGGCTTGATTTCGTTGCTCAACTTTACATTACGAGCAACAAATGAAGGGCCATGACGAAAGTAGGTTCCTCCGCCAGTTATAAGTTTCATCGACAGCAATTTAAATGCTTTCTGAATTTCAGTCTTACATGATACTAAAACAAATTTTCCAAAACCACAGTGTAAATTTAGTCTGACATATTGCGAGAAAGCACATTTGACACAAATGGCTTCTATGCTTTCGGTACCGTTTGTATATAAGGAGATGTATGTAGATAAAGGCGAAATAAATAATTTCCATATAACAAAAATTTCGGTAGCTGTTTTCGGAGTAACCCTGAGTTGGAAAATGCTGACTTGTGCTGCATAAAATGCTACAACGATGTTAAAGGAAGGCCATTCAGTCAATGAGCCATGCATAAGTTTGTCACTTTTTGGAGGTTCAAACAAGTCGCATGCAATGTACAGCTGAAGAGAGCAACTGTTCCGTTTGCGATATTGATCTAGAGATAGCGTATGGTTCCGTATAGAAATCTGAGCGGGGACTTCGAGTGGTTCAAAATGGAGGTAAATAAATGTGCTTTGTTCAAACCTTATTGTGATATAACATTCTCGAAACTTGTTTAGAATTCCGTGGATGTCGCTAGCAAGAAGAATATCTCTACCATTACTGGAACATATGGACGCAAGCCCAACAAAGGCGCATACCACCAAATTCATTTTAAACATATATACACAAATACAGATTGCGGCATCTGTTTAAAAAAGCTGTTTTAAAACAATATAACAAGTATAATTGATATATTACTTGATTCTGAGGCAGAGAACAACTGAATTCTTCTTGATTTGAACATTTTTCTTATTTGTGGCAGGTAATTACAGGCAATATGTAATTGCACATAATACGGTCTACCTACACTTTGCATAAAATAAGCGCAAACAAAAATTAATTTTGTTCAAAACGTCAAACCCATTATTACATAAAGTGGAGAACCAAAAGTTCGAAATGCATTTATAATTTATCTGCCATTATTTTTTTTAATAGTTGACTATTCTATGCGAGCTTCAGATGTAATGGCCAAGGCGTTCCTATAGTGAAATGGTGCACCACAAAAACTAGTTTGGTCAACTAAGGACCACAATCTATAAAACTTTGCTATTTAATTTATTAAATTATTCGAAGTTTTTCTGTGTTTTGTAGATTATATAAAACTACGTGATTTCACGTCTGCATATTTTTCGATTATGGCTTAACCATTTGACGTAAACATTCGGATAACTTGTAAAGGAAATTAAGGGTAAAGTTTTATACTTAATTTAAAGTTAGGTTAGGAATTTCCTAGTATTTAATATAGTATTTAATTTAATTTTAGTAAGGTATTAGAAATCTGTCACAAATTTTGATGACAATTTTTTTTTGATTAACCTTTTGCATAAGTATGAGTGCGGTGGTGTAATCTGTGAGTTCCTCTCTTTCTCTAAATTATTCTCGTTTCTAAATTACTGTCAAACCCTCTTTGTATAAATAATTCAAATATACTCTTCTTCCAGTTCATCCTGTGCTTGGATATCAGGACATCCATTTCTTTGAACAACAACAGCATCCTCAGCCCTGCACCCTTTGTTGGCAAGCATCTTCAATATTTTATTCTTTAGTTTAGTTTCCACGTTCTTGTTTTCTGAACAAAATAAAGCCCATACTTTTGTTCTGTGTACACAACGAGCAGCCATAATACACCGTTTATTGTCTGTCCATACAACAACTAGATCCCTTGTTCCTAAAAAGTAAGCAAACAATCTACAAATGTACATGATGGGCTGAAAAGAAACCGATAATTATGAAAAGGACTTACAATTGTAAAAGTCAATTCTAAATGCATATTCGATATTAGAAATTTGTATGTATATCCTATGAAAAAATTTAGGATCACCCTACAGTCAACAATCCATTACAAAGGCATAGTTATATTGTTGAGAGTTCAATTTCTAAGTGTATAAACAATTTATAGGAAAATATCTCAACATTTATAAAACAATATATAGGGCTGATTTGCAGTGCGAGTGCGCTTAAAGTTTTAAACATGTTAATTTTTATTTTAGCATTTATTTTAAGGAAGCGTATTAAATAGTAAATAGTTACGAGGGCAATGACAATCGTCAAATACTTTCAGCACCTCACTCCCATGTTAAGGTATAGCAAACCGTCAAGCCATCGAATCATTATTTTTTCGAAAAAGCGTGGCGATGGCTTGACACACCGGTGGTGGTGTGGCTATGGCTTGACACACCGGTGGTGGTGTGTCAAGCAAGCGTCAGAGCGCCTCTTTCGTGATTAAAATCAGGTTATAATCATAAGTAAAAATAATTATTTTTTAGAAAAATAATGAGTCGCTGAGACACAGACTTGACGGTTTGCTATACCTTAAATTGGGGGTGAGGCGCTGAAACGAGGCACTGGTATGACTGTGCTGAGGCGGTGTATTGACACACCTTATGTTTCGCCCATGAATTATGTTCCCCCGTTTAAATGTTAATATTATATAATTATATATTGAAAAAACTTTGTGTAGTATAAAATATTGTCCAAAGTTTTTTAGGACTTATTTTAGTATGCCAAAGTAAATTATATGATTTTTGTGTAGAGGTTTCATATTAGTTCTACCTTCAGTAATCAATAATAGTAAACAAGGTTTTCAAAATTGAATAAAAATGCATGTATAGTTTTAATTAATTGTTTGCGTTACCAAATGCTCCAGTATAAGTTACTCCCGATGACGTAGCTATTGGTTTGCACATATGTTCGCCATGCTCCTTGTTTATACACTGAAATTCAGCATTTTTCCCAAAGCCAGAAATGATAAAGCCGTTTGGCGTAATCCGTTTTGTGAAGCAAGCGTTTTTGATATCATCTAGAGACTTCGGGGCCTCACCTTTAAGAGCCTTTGTTCCTTTAATAACGGCCCATTTGTGGCCCATCACATAATACCAACCCTTCCTAGACTGTTCATTGAGCTAAAAATATAAAAAATACAGAGAAAAATTATTTGTATGTAGCAGTAGCAATGCGACTCTGTCTTTATTGATTGTAGTGAAATTTTGAATTTCCTAAATTTTGTCTTAGTTACCCATTCCCTATCCAAGTTTTCAGCCTCTTCAAATCTGTCACTGGCCTTACACTTTTGCCAACCTGGCTTGTGCACGTGGACATTGAATGTGTTGTCCTCCCCAGCACAAATGCAGAGAAAGGAAACAAGGAAGAGATACAACATTTAAGAACAATGAAATTTGCAAAATATACTAGTTTGACCAAAACGTTTTTTTGTAAAAGGTTATAATTAGGAAGTAAGAATAGACTATTTAAAATGTTTATGTTTATGACTGTAATTCATCGCGTTTAGCGTCCTTCAATTTTTCAACAATAGCTTACTTAAATTAGAGAGCATAAAATTAAAGTAAAAATTATTTACTTCCTCGTTGTGTATAACAAATAACATACTAAGTAACCTTGGGTTCGATTAAAATAGTATTTTGATATAAGGCGACTCGCAATTAGGCAAAAATACATTTCCCAATTTTTCAAAATTACACGGTTTGGCTAATTTAAAAATTTTTTATTTATTTGATTTATTTTATCTGCATTTCGCTCAATAATAATTGCCAAGTAACTGTTGCTCAGAAACATAGCTTCTACAAAACTAAATTTTCCACAGTCACATTAGGCCTCAAAACTTTAAGCATAGTAAATAAAAAGTCTATAAAAAAATACCGCATATTTTTTTGAATTGATTTAGAATGTATTTAGCTTAAGTTTAGTTTATTATTGTTATACATTGTATTCAGCAACAAAATTATCCAACCGTTTTAGTCTACATGTTTAGTCCTCGTCTTCCGTCATATCTGGGCATCCCTTGCGAGGGATGGTGATAGCATTTTCAGCTTTGCATCCATTGTCAACAATCACCTTCATGACTTCCTTTTTTAGCTTCGAGCTAATGTCCTTGTTCTCAAGACACAGAAGAGCAAACACTTTGTATTTGTTTACGCACTGAACACCAATGACACAGCTCTTGTTGTCCGACCACACAATAGTTGGGTTAAACCCACCTAGTTGAAAAACATTTAAATTGGCGTAAATTTAACTTTCGAATATGATTTGTATTGAAATGCGTATTTCAATAGCCTCATTTTAAACTTTTATAGCATTTTTCTGTAATAAACTATGTTAAAATTTAATCCCAAGAAGAGCCATTTTACGCTTGTGGAGATTTATAAAAAGAAAAAAATGTTTAAGTTGGCTTAGCAATAAAAAACACAAATTTGCAGTTTTGTCACAGTCGATACCTTAATGGTAAGTTGTCCATGTTTTACTTTACATTCGTAAAACTGTGAAGCATGTATAGTGTAAACTTTATATTGGCATACTGTTATTCAATACTAGGTTTTTCAGTTACAAGCAGTTGTAATCTGTTGCATAAAGAATTGGGTTTTACCAAAGACGCTGGTCATCTTGTCATTCTTTTTGACTGACTTGCAGTCGCTCTGCATGCCATTTTTGTCTAATTTACACTGAAACTCCGTGTTGATTCCGTAGCCGTGTACAATATAGCCCTTTGGAGTCCACTGCTTAGCAAAACAGGCCTTCTCAACGGACTTAAGGGAGGTAGGAGCTTTGCCAGTGAGGACTTCAGCACCTTGAATTATAGCCCACTTATGAGCCATAATGTAGTATAAAGGCTTCTTGAAGTTCTTCATGAGCTGTAACAAGATTCATTGAAACCAAAAAAAAAACACGCAAGTTTCAATCAAAATTTTAACATTTAAAAAACTTTTTTTTACCCATTCTTTATCCAGGTTTTCTGCTTCTTCAAATGTGTCACTTGCTTTACACTTCTTCCAGCCTGATTTGTGCATATCAACGTCAAATGTGTCATCATTTCCTGTACAACAACTAAGGAATGTGAAAAGCAAGACAGAAACGAGCAACAATTTCATTTTGAATAACAAAAATTGACGTTTTTGGGGGAAAAAAAAGTTACTTGGAGGAAATCGACAACTGCTTAGAATCTTAAAAAAATTAAAAAATAGATTGGACTTATATAGGGTCTAGTTTCGGCGTTAGTGATTGATGCAGATGATAACTCGCCCTTGAAGTTTTGGAAATTAAACAATGCGTGTATTTTTTTTAAGATGTAGCACAATAGAGTAACAAAAAGTTATTACCTGCTCGTGCATGATAACAAATAAGTGTTTTTCTGGACCTTGAAGATTGTTAGTTTCTTTAATTTACCGGCATGTTGCTATCCATTTGCTAAAATAATAGGCTCGTGTTAAAATAAGACAACCGGTTGCCAAGTATTCTTGTTATTTATTCACTGTCGCTTGGACTACTTTGAAGAGGTTTTATTCTAATTTAAATTTAAATTTCAGATTGAAACAAAGGCGTCACGAACATAAGTAACTCGTGGTTTTACGTTTAAGCTTATCATTTTCAAAATTAACAGAATTAGTGAGAATAAGCTCTATTTCTGAGTAAATGATGGTTCAATTAAGATATAAAAATACTCAGCAAAAATAGGTCAGCGTAAAAATGTAATGACCTCCAGCGATCGATTGGTGACCATAGAAGAAAATGACAATTACTAGTTGCATTTCACATTAATTCTTTAGGAGCTATCCTACCACAGCATGACTGTCGCCGATGCAACAAAACCGACCTCGATGTTTAATTCAGTAAGTAATAAAATTCTAATTTAGGAAAAAAGACTAACGTTTGCACTGTTCCCGACTGCTTGTCTTGTCCAGTGTGCGTTAATTATTTCTAGAAGCTTTTTCGTGGCATTTCCTGCGCTAAACATGTAAAGCTTATAGTTCCTGTATAGTTTGATTTACATTATTTTAAACTTTAAACTTATACTGCAGTTTATAATACTAGATTTGTGCTATAACATAGACTTCTATAACATTTAACCTTCAATTTTGACAGCAGCAGCATTATTGAGAATCAATAAAACCACTTTCGTTTAGCCAAATTGATTTTAATTTGAGATTGAATTTAATTTAAGTAAACGTAAGCCTTTTAATTTAACTTATTACATTTTCTCCACCCTATTTCATATTGTTTGATTTTATAATTTTCGGTTAAAAAAAAAAGGAAACAAACTCATCTACAAAAACATTTGCTGACAGCAACAATCTAACCCAAAATATCAAATTTTGGCATCTAAGATTTCAAATTTACTGCTTAAAAATTTTGATTCGTGGTTTGTAGTAGCGACACAAAAATATCTGGCGGCGTTGCCTTTAGCATTAAACAATGCATAACTGCTGGTGCCTAAATCACACATTTAAGTTAAGGATATGAAGAATATATTTGAACAGTTTTTAAAATTAGAATATATTACGTGTCCGACGTAGCGAACATTGCCAAACTATTATTCAAAAGTACGAACTCAAATTTTTACTGCATTTGTGTGGTTTTGGTTTCAACTGTATTTTTCAACTAAAACTTAACTAAAAGAGTGCATAGTAGACGGGAATTATTTCTTGTCCTCTCCTGATTCTTTCGATCCTGATTCTTCTGAACCTGATTCTTCTGATCCTGATTCTTCTGATCCTGATTCTTCTGAATCCTTTTTCTCAGACGATTCAGCAGATCCGCCTACAGTTGAGGGACATCCTTTTCGATTAATGACGACCGCATCTTCCGCTCGACACCCATTATCTACAATCATCTTGAGTACCATCTTTTTCATTTTACTGTCAACATCTTTGTTTTCGTTGCAAAGGAGACCCCATACAGCAATATTATTGAGGCACCGAACGCCAAGAATGCATTTCTTGTTGTCTGTCCATATGATAATTGGATCCGAGGTTCCTGTAAAATAATTAAAAACCATTTCAAAGAATTTTTTGTGAAAAATTATATTAGTTAGTATAAAGTCAGATTAGGTATTTCTGACATATATAATTTTCTCACCATATATATGCTTAATAAATATATATATATATATATATATAATATTTAATTCATAAATTGACTTACCGTGTTTCTTTGAATAAATTTTATCTATAACTCCGCGTGTTAAAGTACAGTGATGTAAGTTCATTGTGCCATGCTCGTCCTTTGGACATGATATTTCAGACTTTTTCCCAAAACCAGAAACTAGAAAGCCTTTTTTAGTAAATTGTTTAGCAAAGCAAGCCTTCTTGATGTCGTCAAGGGTCTTTGGAGCAGAGCCGTGAAGGGCCGTGGCTCCTTGGATAACAGCCCACTTGTGAGCCATCACAAAGTACCAACCCTTCTTCGACTGTTCCACGAACTGAAAACAACAAAATTGAAAGAATGGAACTAAGAAATCAAAATGTTATTGCTATTGTATTTACTATATACAATTTATTAGTTACAATTTCTTTTACTATAGTATAAATTAAAAATTTCTATTTACCCATTTTTTGTCTAGATTTGCAGCTTCTGGGAGCTTGTCGCTGACCTTACATTTCTTCCACTGGGGCTTAAGCACCTTAAGGTCAAATATGCCCTCATCTTCTCCTGCTGTGCATGTACTGAAAAGAGTAAAAAGTAAAATTGTAAAAATCAACATTTTTTGATAATTTCAAGACTACAGTTTAAAATTTAGAAGTATAAAATATGTATGTTCCAGCTTTTATAGGGTCGCCGAACGGCGTCTTTTTCTTAACCAAAGCTTGGTTAATCATCCTTGAATTTGCAAAGGAACAATAAATCCATTCTTTCAAATTACACTTAACAAGTACATTTATGCCTTCTCGTGCACAGAGGCAATTGAAAAATAATTTTGACATTGAACATTGATTCGTTTTTAATTTAAATGCATCTTTATCAATTGCCATTATTGGTTTACCGGTAATAGCTTTGGGGAACATAAAATAAAGGCACAGAATGCCGAAGGAGTTCCCGATAGTTTTTCATTAAAATCGGTTTTATAAATTATAATTAATTTAAGTTTTTACATTACAGATATTCTATCCATAAAAAAAAGACTTAAACACGAAAATTAGTGTGCTGTGAATTAAAAATTTTGCTGTTTTATTGTTTTTTATTGGTTAATTTTTTAGTTCATTTAGTTTAACATGATTTGATTATTTACTCTATAAATTGATCGAAAAATCCAAATGCGGTGATATAAATTGGGGCAATGTGAAGGCTAAGTTCGAAGATGGTTGGTCAACGCCTTGGGAGTCAAAGGTCAAAGTCAAATATTTTTGACTTAGATGGGAAGTGACTTACCATCTAAAAGTCGAATATATCTGATCTTGGCCAAATTTTGTACAGGAAATTCTTAAGACATTTTGAATGCCGAAGTCAAATATGACCCAGCTCGGACCATCTTGTCACGTGTCTGGGTCAAAAGTCATTGTAAGTAGTGCATGTCAAAAATGCACTCTTAAAATTGTTAAACACGACTTTGCACAGTTTTGGAACGGTTTAGAAAATTATGAATCATTTTGGAAAATCATGTATCGTAAAGAAACAAAACTGTTGCCATGCTGATATAAATTCAATTGTTTTTGGAATTTCTAAATTATAATTTGGTTTGTAATTTGTAAAACACATTTTGAAGCCGAACCATGGCTTATGTTACAATATAGAGGCTTTAGATGGTGACATACCGGGTTCAGTATGTTAAAAAAATTTCAAAATTATTCACTCTGCTCACTTTGTGAAAATTTTCCCAAACTCTTCAGTCTGTTCAAAAATGTTCGTTCATTGAAAATTGTTGTAATAAAAGTGGTTCATTTACACATTAACAATTTTTTTTAAACTGCTCATTTGGTTATATTTTACAACATATGCTCCTCAAATGTTACAAAGGTAATATTTCTGATTAAAAAAACGCCAAAAATTGAATAAAATTTTTTCGGGATTAGCTTCTACTTTAAAATTACATTAAAATGTAAATTTTGGAAGAAAGTTTATGCAAAAAAAAATCTGGCTCGGGCTTTATGAAGGTTGAACACTGAGTTTTTAAATCTGTTTTTAGGAGATCGTTTTAACAACCAAGTACAAGGTCAATTTTGAAAATCAACAAGTGTCTGGCCCTACCCTTCTGATTTGAAAAATAAACGACAACTGATTATTCGATTATGCACGTTGAACCCATATAGAAAACATAACAAAAGTGTTGCTGCTAGTTTTGAATGAAATAGAAAGCTATTACTAGAAAGCCTTGTATTTCATTTACTCAAGTGAACTCAAACACCGTTTGATGCTTTTGATGCTTACTTCAAGCCAAGTTGTTTATTATACCTAGCATATTATTATTCCTAGCATAAAACAAATATAAATATACGTTAAATTGTTTGTAGAATTTTTCTTTATTCATAATACGCTACTTGGTTTATTTCACTTTGTTTGTTTAACTAGATTAACATAAATTTAACCCCAAAATCGTAAGCACAATCATATTCGGAATAAGGGCAATTAATATTTAGCAAGTTTCGTTGAGAAAAGTTGAACACCGAATAATTACGCTATAGATACACAATTTTCCTAATCCATAAGTCGTAGTTTGTTGCTAGTTTTGCATGAAAAGTAAAAATTTAACAATAGAATAGAATTTCTTTTCACTGTTTCAGAATCTTCAATTAAATTGATTACATCAAATAAAATAAAATGAAATATAATTATATAGTAGTTTAACATATATATTGTGGTGAGTATATGTGGTCTTCTTACAACACATGCTATAACACAGGTATGTTAACGTTCTTTGGTAAGTAATCACAGTAGCTCCCAAATTATTGGGTCAAGGGTAATTAATTTCCAAGCTCAAGCTCTTTTTCGCAGTAGGTATTTCATGTGTTTAAAATTTAAATACTAAGCCGTCAAGACCCTCCTAACAAAGGGGCTTTATCGTCCTGCTCAATTGCTAAATTTTCGTCATTTCCCTCGTTCAAAGATAGACTTGCACTAGGTACATTTGCCAAATTCTCATTTTTATTCTCCGATTTTGTCAGAGTAGATTCCTTGGCCAGCTCTTCGTCTTGCTTAAGTTTCTGAACTGTTGTTGGTTCGATCCCTACCCTCGGCGGGACCCCTTGATCCCCTTCACTTCCAGTCAAGTCTAACTGCTCATTATTCAATCCAGTTCCCATCAAATTCATATCACGCGTGAAAGCTGCGTCCGCATTTTCACCCTCTTCTTTTACAAACTCCGCTGGTTCTTTTGCTTCAGGGAGATTCACACCCTCTCCACCTCCGTTCATATCTTGGTTAACATTCGGTCTATGTGGTAATTTACCATCTTCTTCTACAAGCTGTTTAAGTTCATTTACTAATTGGCCTTTATTCTGCAAATTAATTAGTTCGTTTGGCCCTCTCCCTGGCCCTGCCGGTAGCAATGGTACAGCGGAAGGAGAAGGAATGTGCGGACCAAGAAGTGGCTCGTTTGGCGGGGAAGAGGGTGGAGCAAGAGGAGGAATTGGCGGAGCAAGCAGTGGTACAATTGACGGGCCAGGGGAAGAAGGAGGAGGAATGGGCGGGGCAACGAGTGGCTCATTTGGCGGGGAAGGTGGTGGAACAAGAGGAGGAGAAATTGGCGGAGCATGCAGTGGTACAATTGACGGGCCAGGGGAAGGAGGAGGAATGGGCGGGGCAACGAGTGGCTCATTTGGCGGGAAATGTGGTGGAACAAGAGGAGGAGGATTGAGCATAGCAAGCAGTGGCCCAATTGGCGGGGCAGGGGGTGGTACAAAAAGAGGAGGAATTGGGAGAACAGGGGGTAGAACAAAAGGAGGAGTATGACTCACGTGAGTTAATATTTCCAAGAAACATGACGTTGCATGGGCAAAGCAAAAAAGTGCAAAAGGCACGGTAGAGTACATGATTAAAATAAACTCGACTACACCAAACAAGCTCATAAAGGGAGAATGCATTGCAAGCAGCTTACACTCCACCGTCCAGCTTAACCAAATGCACAAATTTACGGCCGCTAGAGCTCCAAAAAAGTAGCGGGAAGATTTTAAGCCTCCATAGTCAGAGCGACAGAAGACTTGGGATATGAAAACAGCCTGATAGGCAACTTGCACCCAGTTGAAAATGGCAATGACTAGGTTGATAGCGATGTAAAGTGGCTCAAGCGATGTTCTGTCCCAAGGAACGTTAGCTAAAGTAACCATATCTGGAAAAACGCGAACTACAAATAATATCCCCAATGGTAGGAGTGGGAATACTAGCATTGCAGAATCCAAATGAAAGTTACTGGGAGTTTGGTCTGTGTAAGGCATCCTCTTCAAGTGGCGAACTTGAAAAGCTACTTGTGATACTACTAGAACGAGCTGAAATATGAGCCTTTGTGCAATGAAGATCCACTGTGCCACTTCGTAGTACTTACGTCCCATGAAGTAGTAGAAATAATAGATTGAAACACCCGTTGACACAACTGCTAGGAAGGAGCCCATGATGGTGTTCCATTTCTCAAAAGAAAACCAGCACAGGCGGTCACAAACGTGGTAATTCGGTGGGATTGTTGGTGGTTCCGGTAGTTTTTGAACTGAAATTACACAGAAATTTGTTTAAGAATTACTACGATGCCAATTTGATTAATTTAATTGTGCTTTTGTTTTGTTATTTCAATTGAATCATCCACAAGCTGGTGAGTATTGACTGAAGGTAGTTAAAACTAAGTCAAGTATTGACATGTCACCTAATGCGTTTTGGTTATTAAAACTAGACCATTTCTTGCTGAAATATCGTTTTTAAATTTCCCTTGCCTAATTTTCTAGTGACTTATTGTATATTATGTGCAATACATAATGTTTAAGAGGTTTTAATGTAATTTTTGCTTAACTCTGGAAGTACTTTTGTGAGATAAATTTGTGGAATGATAAAAATTGGCCAAATAGAATAACTCTAAAGATTCTAGGTGCTAGACGGCGTTTCTGCATTGAAAAGCAGAAACAATTGTCATTTTTAGAAGGAAAAAAGTGTCCCAATCGTGTTGTAGAAGTTATTTAAAGCTGTATATCTTATAAACAAAATTGTTAAATTTGTTGAATATGTTGAGTTAAAGGTTCGTAATTTGAGCAGGCTCCCAGTTGTACACTTTATTAAAAAATAAGAAAGACTTCATATAAAATTAAATTTATTGGATTTATAATAAGTTTATAAATTTGTTATATATTTATGATTTATGATTTTAATCTGAGTGCAATATGCACCTTTTCCACATAATTCCCAACCATAATTCTTTTTCACCATTTTTAGAAACTTTTCTAGTTATAGAATTAATACTGTTTAGCAGTACTTTACCTTCTCCGACGTTTTTCCAAGTAACGAAACAGAAGAATGCCGCGAGTGCGCAGAATTCCGTTGAGAATGGATTGAGTTCAAGTATATATTCAGCAAACTCGGGGAAGAAAACATGTTCCAAGCATTCCGTTTCCCTTTGAAAAATTTCCGGAACGTATTCCGCAGGCGTCGTGTTTCCGGTAATATTGAGGCCATACTCAGTGTCATGTATTGACAGTTCCACGATACTAATGTACCCCAAAATAACTTCCTCCACCACGCACCAGAAGGATGCACTGAAGCAAACGGCTCCAACAAACGCCCATCCAAATATTGCAACTTCCTCATTGCCGGCAACAACTGTGGTCTAGAGAAAAACAATTTACTTCTGAAAAAAATAGTGTAGAGAAATGTTTCATAAAATCCGTAGGTCAAAATTTAAGTTGTTTTAGTTTTACAAATTGCATTTTTAAAACATTCAACATAAAATTAACACCTCAATATACATAATATATAATTTTTTAACAAGATATAAAACATTTCAAATAAAACATGAGACAGTTATGTAACCTTAATGCAATAACAACCCAATATTGATTGCAATTTTAGCTAATAAATAATCCTTACCTTGATATTAATTGCAAACATAAGCAAGGAGGCAAATATTATTTTTGCGATATGACTCAAAAACCCAGGGATGGAGAAGCATTGATACATAGACTTGGCAAAATGTATCTCATTTGACAGTCTCCACATACTTGCACAAAAGTATCCGGTAAAAAAGGCTACAAATACAGAAATACAATTAATTATTCATATTGATGCGGAATGAGCAATGATAGGTATAAGTTAACTGTAAAATTTTGACTCACCGAAGGCCAAATAGTTCTTGTCACATTTGTAATCGTCAAGGTTAAAGCCCAACATTGCAAAACCATGATTACACTTTTGCCGTAAACGGACCCACACAAATTTTAGTTTGCCCCATGATTCATAAGATAGAAATGCCGAGCTAAGCACGTATAGAAATATTCTGTGAAGTATAAAAATATTGAAATAGTAAATTACAAATACCATATATAAAAATATTGTGCACAAAGTAGTGCCAAATTAGAAATAAGAAATGGAAATGTCCAAAAATTATTATTTTCATTACCCCAAAATACACCACGCGTCATTTGCTTTTCGTCTGTCGGGAAAGAGCGGTAAACCAAATACACATGAAATAGAAATAAGGGCAATCGACAGTGTAAATGAACTCACTCTCCATGCACTTGACAACATTTTGTTTTAATTTTGATACATAGCCTTAACTGTTTCCATTAAAAATAACCTACCACAATAACAACCAAATTGTCACTGACTGCAATTCCAAAGGAGCAAGTAAGTTTTACAAGCAATGGACAAAAAATTAGTGCATGTGTCATTTTCCCTTTTGTCTGGACTGGATGGTTGAGTCAGTGTATTTCTAAGAATCAAGTTTTTGATATCATTTTTTTGCTCCTTTACTATTACTAATCAACATCAAAGCAAATTTAAGCATCATTTCTCTACAAGTCAACTTCAAGCAGATAATAAAATCTCTATTCCTTGTGGCAAAGGTTAACGCAACTAAAGCATCAAATTGAAACTACTAATTTGAGAATGTCAATAATCATCGACAGTTCTTTTATAGTAGCGTCTATTGACATAGCCTTTAGCAATAAAGCTTTGAAACACTTTAAAAAGGTACAAATTAATTCCTTAATGAATGCAACAAGAGTTGGCAAGAAACTTGCAGGATACACATTTCCGCTTGTTAGGTCACTTCGGATCCCGGTACCTAATTTGAGTGCAATAGTGCAACAAAACCCCACTTTTTTTTAATAATTATTTACATAATCATTTATTATTATATAAACATTTATTACTTTTTTTATTTATAAATTTAGTCTGAGCAAGCGTTGTGATAAAATTAAAGCAAACACTCAGTACTTTAGCAGAGGTTGTCGAATTTCAGTAAAGCAAAAAATGTGCTTATCTGCAAATTTTGTGGAATGATGAAGTAATAAAGTAAAGTATCGCTTCGCTTGAAAAAATAATTAATATTAAAGCATGTGGAATTCTTTACTATGATTTGATAATACAAAAAAACTACAATCTAAGGAGAGTTCATTAAATTTTTAATTTAATTTTCTTACTTCTAACATCAGAATATTGGTTAAAAAATGAGGAACAAAATGCTAAGCATGTTGCTTATAGTTTTTATAGCAACAATGTAGATAAAAAAAATACCTTTTTAAATTGGCAATAGTTAAATTGCTCTTACTTCCCTTGAAAATATTAAAAGTAAAATGAAAATCTAATTTCTGCAGAAAATGTATCCAGTATTGTAGAGGTCTTGGTACAAAGTTGCTTATTAAATAAAACATATTGAGAATGAATTGTTAAAATGCAAGTGTACTATACAGTGGGCCTCGCTTAGGGTGAAGTTGGATGGAACGAAAACCCAGTTACAATGAAGAGAGAATTTTGAACAAATAGGCTATTTGATTAGGAATTTCAATGCAAAGAACCCCGGCTACAGTAATCTTCTGACCACATTTTATCCGTCCCTTCAGATTCATTCTTGCCGAGGTCCACTGTATGATCAATGCTCTCTTTCAAATTTGTCATATGAAAACAGTACCAAAATGCCTAATCAACTAAATTTTAGTTCTTAAGTTAAAAATACACTCTCTTTAGTAGCTTTGTCCATTGATATATTAATTGATCATTTAATAATAAATTGATGCACAAATAGATGCGTATTGAAGCTAGCGAAAGCGTCAATCGCTTTACTAACTTACATAGCCTTAATTTGCTTTATAGAAGGCCGCTGTTAAAAAATAAATATGTTTATTAGAAATTCAAAAGTGGAGCATTTTGTATAGCGTCAAAGCAATAGAGAGATGTTTCTATACAAACTAAATTTGTTCATTGTTGCAATTGTTAATATATCCTCCTAAGTTACACAACAATTAGATTCCAAATAGTGCTTTTCTAACTTAATCCAATCAATAAATATTAAGTACTCAAATAAACAAAAAATATTTAAACGATAAATATATTTCAAATTTGAAAAAATATTAAATATAATTAAAATAAAAAATATAAAGCACCATTGTTGTGGCGCCTATTATTAATTTGGCTACTATTGTTAATCACACTATGTCGTACAAACCTCCTACTTTCAAAAACTTGAAAAAATACGTAAATATTGAGTTACAATATTATGGCCTGCGATAGAAGGATAGAAGCCGTTCTAGAAATTAACCAATTTGATTTCATTTAGCATTGTTCTTTCACGAGAGTATCCTTCACTTTTTTTTAAATCAACATCTAATATACAATGTTTTGTTCTCCACAAGGGTTAGATTTATATTTTATTAGAAAGACACAAAAGCTGTTGAAACTAATCTTGTAATCTTATCGAAGAAAATTAAAAAAAAAAGTATATAGTTCAAATGCTTCTACTTTCGGAATATTCATCTACTCACAATTATCTACAGTGAGATTTTTAATAATTTCCGTGCGTTATGCGCTTATGGTGAGACGCAGAATACCTTTAAAATGATGTTGAAAAGGTTTATTTGTGTTTGTCTAATTAAAATTTAAAAGTGAAATAATTTATTTCTAACTTCTAATTTTCAATATCCCAAAGTTTTTTAGCGCACAACTCCTGTTTTTTGGAAATGTTGCTTATCGGCTCACTAGGGGCGCAAAATCCAAGGCTATTAAAAAAAACTCTAGACTTTTGAAAATGTAAACATAATACACATAATATATAAATATAAATGTAAATTAAAAATCTTTGTTTATATTCATAATGAATTGCAAATTTATTCAAATTATTAGCAATGACCAGCATGGCGAACTCAGTTAAAATGGATTCCTTTTTTCCCCAATTCTTTGATTAAGCTTTGATAGACAGGATACTCATATGTATTTAATAAATAACTACATAAAACTAACATTATATCATCTAATACTATGATAATAGCATTAAATTATTCATTTACGTATTTGAGTGTATATACGATCTTATACGAGTTATGACATAAGTAGACCAAATAGCTTTCACCTCCAAGGCTGATTACTTCTCAATCTAATTTTTTTCAAGTAGTCATTTGAAATATTTAAATTTTCAGTACTTAACCCTCAAGTCAGGTTCACTTAACAAAGGGGCTTCATCATCCATTTCATTTGCCAAATTTTCATTATTTCTCCAACCAATCTCTCCACCATCATTCATGCCTTTGTTAAGATCTTTAGATCCATGTGGCAACTCGCCACAATCCTTTACAATATGTTTTTTGTTTTCTAATTGGTCTTTACCATCTAAATTAATCAATATATGTAGACTATCTGCTGACCCTGCCGAGGATAATGGTGGAGAAGGGTTTTTCGAAGCAAGAGGAGAAGCAATAGGTGGAGTGTTTGCAGAATGAAGACAAATTTCTATGAAGCAACATGTAGCGTGAGCAAAGGCAAACAAGGCAAACGGCACAGTAAAATACACAATTAATATGTATTCAATCACCCCAAACAAGTATATGTAAGGAGAATGCATTAGAAGCAGCTTACACTCTATTGCCCAGGTAAGCAAAATACATAGATTTAATACCGCAAGAAGTAAGAGAAAATATTCGGCACATTTGAAGCCTCCATGGTCAGCACGACACTGGAGTTGTGAAATGAAAACAGCCTGGTAAGCGACTTGGACCCAACTGAAAGCTGTGACAACTAGGTTGATAAAAATGTAGAGTGGTTCAATAAGTGAGGTTGTGTCCCAAGGAACATTAGGAAGTGTCACCACATCTGGAAGGACGCGAACAACAAGAAATAAACCCAGTGGAAAGAGCGGAAACACCAACATTGCGGAATCGAGTTGAAAGTTACTTGGAGCTTGGTATGTGTAGACCATTCTCTTCATGTGCCGCACGTGAAAAGTTATTTGTAAAGATATTAAAATAAGCTGAAATGTCAGTTTATGTAAACTGAAAATCCATTTCATAGCTTCGAAGTTTTTTCGCTCGATTGAAATGAAGAAGCCAACGTAGAAGCATATAGTCACAAAGAATGTAAGATATCCAGCTATTTAGGTCTTCCTTCCTTTAATGGTAAACCAGCACTTATCGTCACAGGCGTGTGCATCTGGTGGAATGATTGGTACTGGCGGTGGTTTCTCAGCTAGAAAAAAAAACAAGACCTATTTTTAAACATGTCACAAGCAAGATCAGTGTAGGTTATTGATTAAGATTTACTAAGCTACAGGGAAAACATAAAATGCAAACTATGAAATTTTTGATTTTTACTTTGCTCCGTCTTACAATGCTTTAAAGTTATAGTTATTAAATACACGCGAGATTAACCTTTATCTAGTTGTGTTACATTTTGCCAATAATTGCAAATGAAATTAAATTGAGTTATTACTTAGCCTTCTTCCAGTATAAAAACAAGAAAAATCTTCTAATGCCAGATGATTGTCATTAAGATAAATAGATTAAAATGTCCTGATTAAATAGAAAATTTTTAGGGCCGCATTGTATAAGCTTCGAAAAAAAAATTTCATTAGACATAAATCCAAAGCCTAAAATATGTAAAATTCGATGCAGTTTTATATTGTATGCTATGCAAGATAATCAAATCCGTCCTATGACAAAAAGAAAATTGCGTTAAGGTTTTATTTTATTATAAAATTTAAATTAGTGACGATGCCCAACTCTTGAGTTTAGCAAAGTCGAGGTAATTTTTGTGAAAAAACTTGGAAAGGCTCCCTTTGGGGATCCTTCCTCCCTGGCACATATGTATTGCCGTTCACATGCTCAAGCTGAAAAAAAAATTCTAACAGCAAGGAGAAATTACATAAAAACTCCAATCTCCGTCGCTTAAATAGGGAAGTACGGCTATATAGGTTAGGTTTAGGTTAGGTTAGGTTCATATATATATATATATATATATATCATAACTTGCCCGTATTTGATAAAAAGAAAATTAATAAACTGGTGATTTGAATTGTTCGATCTAATTAGGACGTATAAATTATGCGCGCAATAAACACTTACTCCTACTTTACTTCACCGCTACTTTATCTATCCTCTTAATATTCTAATAAATTAAATTTAAATAGAATTTGGAAATCCTTAATACCTGCCCCGACATTTTTCCAAGAAACAAAACAGAAAAATGCTGCAAAAGCGCAGAATTCAGCTGAGAGAGGACCGGGACCTAAATATTTTTCAGCAATTTCAAGAGAATTATTGCATGATTTGTAGATAAGATGTTCAAAGCATTCTGTTTCGCTTTTAAATATCTCAGGAACATATTTCGCTGGTGTCGTATTTCCCGTAATGTTGAGGCCGTAGTCTTGGTCGTGTATAGACATCTCCACAACACCTATATAAGCCCAAATAACTTCCTCCACAATGCACCAGAATACTGAACTGAAGCAGACGGCCCCGGCACAAGCCCAACCAAATAATGAAACTTTTTCAACGCCAGCAAATTTGGTCTAAAATGTAAACAATAGAAACATTTTCAATTCTAACAAAATCTAAACAACGGGCAAATGTAAATTAGCAATTTATATAAACTTCCTATTTTGCTAAATGACATCATATTAGCATCATACCGTCCTCCTGCATTGTGTGCCCGGCATTTTGCACACACTATTATTCATCCCGAGATCTGATTTTCAAGAGACTCGCTTACTTTTAAGCGGGTTGATAGTAGCAAAAGAACAATTTGGATTTCAAAAGTAATTTGTTTTCATAACAACAAGTAGCACGTTTTGAGAAATCAAAAGTTATTTCAACAATTGAAAACTATGAAAATAGTGTTCATGCGGCGAGAATATTATTTTCAAAAATTTCAAAAAGGTAAGAAAGACAGCGATGGACAGAAATTGCATAGTGAACCTCATTTGCCAGCCACCATAAACTTGACGGAATGTAACCAATAAAAAACACTAAATACAAAAAAAGTCACTAATTGTAAAAAGAATTCAGATGGTTCCAAGTAGTTGTGAATAATTAGTGACTAACTATTTAATAATTAAATTGTGTACTCACAATAAGACAGATAGTTACACTCAATTCGGTAATCATGAAGGTTGACGCCCAAGATAACATAGTCCGGCGTACATTTTCTCCGAAATAAAATAAACAAAAACTTGAGTTTGCCCAAGCATTCATGAATAAGGAAAACTGAGCCGAGCCAATAAGAAAGTAATCTGTAAAGTATAATAAAAAATACACTGTATTTATATCAATAAAACTGTCAAGTAATTAAACTAACAATAATTGAAAAAAAAAATGAAACCATGTAGTCAAGACTCAAAGAATTTTGATGCGGCAAATTTACCATATTACCCAATGATACGCCAAGCGTCATTTGACTCTCTTTTGTCGGGAAAGAGGGGCAAACTAAACACACATAAAATGGCAATAATTGCAAGTGACATCGCAAACGAGCCCACTCGCCATGCACTTGACACCATTATTATTTTTTTACTTTTAAAACAAAGCTTCAATGGCTTTCATAAAGATAACCTACCACCACTACGACCAAATTGTGACTGACAAGCAGTTCCAGAATGATGTTTTTTTTTTTAAAAGAAAGAGAAACGGATTTTGTGAATGCATCACTTTTAAGAACATTGAGTCACTTTTATGAGAATCAAGTTTTGATATGTTTTTTTTTGCTCTCAGCTATTCCTAAATTTGCAAGCGAAATTTCAAGTCAACCTACAAATAATGAAGTCATAGTTTTTGCTTGTGGTAGAAAAAAACGTTCTATCATCAAAAAAATTGTGTAATCCAAAAGTTATGGATAAATTTTCAAAACGTTTGGTAACACTAACTTATACCATACCTCGTTGCCTTAGGTGTAGTATTACTATATTGTTTAAAAACTTGGAAATAGAATTTTCATTAAACAAAGCAAGAAAAGAAAAAGAACTAACGACAAGTTCTGATTTGAAGGTTTTTATAATCGATGGGCAATTGCCGTAGTAGTTGTCGTTATTTTATGCCCTGATATTGATTTGCCATTTGGTGGCTGTACGCGCGTTTGGGATTACACTTTACGTTAATAATTGCACTGCAAAACTAGATTGCACTTCAGCGCCTGCTAACAGAAACAGCTCCTACAGATCATCCGAGACGAAGTCCGACAGGCATCAAAACCCAAATAAATCCAACTTGAGGTGTTCTTTTTCTTTTACTAAAATTGATATACTGTAGATGAGCTAATCAAGCAAAGGTTAGGAGGACCAAGAAAGGAAAGACAAAATCCTCTTGTAATAGAATTGACGTTGTTTAGCTTAGTTTAATAATGTTAAACCAAATGAGTACACATAGTAAAACTTAAATTTCTACACAATTTATTACAAAAAGCATAATAACTTAATTTTTTTACGAATACGAATTTACATATGGTGAGGGAGGTGCAGTTAAATGTTATACTATGAAAATAATAATGTAATAATATAAAACAATATGCCACCAAAAAAAGACCTCACTTGCCAGTTGTAAATACAGGTTTAACTTCAGCTGTTGACTACAACTAAATTTAATTTATGCAAGTGCTTTGCCAAAAATTTAGCATATGTGGAGAACGTGAAAAATGGATCTGTTGGATCCAAAAAGAAGTGTATACTCCTAAGTTGAAAAAATCACATCGACAGTGCAAATATCGACTGCAATTATGTCGACACTTAAAAATTGGACACCTAAAATTTTAAAATGTGAACGTTAAGAGTGGATTTTCACGCATATTACGAAAATAATATTTGCGCCGGACTGCGGCATATGTGCGAAAAAAAATATGGAATATATATAATGTACAGTATCAATATAATACAAAAATATACGAAATAAGCCCGACGAACCAATTCCAAGACATGCGCACAAACTTTGTAAATACATGTGGCATTCTATATATGTAAACCTAGATTCAGATGTTTAATATAAAGGAACAGGACTTAGCATAGTGCTTTGCACAAACTTAACTTCTTGAAAACGTGAGACAAAGCTTTGCATAACGTGAAACACCATATTAATATGGCTATGCCAGCACCCAATAGCAATCCGTAGAATACAAAAACAAAATTTGACAGTGTAATTCTCGACTCCTCCGCTACAGTGCCTCGATTTTGAAAGTTATTCTCGACAATCCAGTATCTCCAGTAACTGTAAATTCCTCTGCTGTAGAGATCATGCAGTCTGTTGTAAAACGGTGATCTTGGAATATTTCCAATTGACCACCCCCTCAAAACTGGCTTTGAGTTTACCTTGCCTTTGACGTAATATTTTCCTGTGCCCTTTGACCTCTCCACAAAATAATTAACATATCGGTCCAATTCTCTTGACCAGTATCCAAATGCCTTTCGCCGACATTTTGAAACCCCATAATAGAAAGTACTAAAATTATTTGCAAAGAAATATTGCATTCTAAAGTTATAAGGTCTCGGACTTGTTTCATTTTTAAAGTCCCAAATTTGCAGCTCCCCGCCCAAATCAGTATGTTCCTTTCCATCGAAATCAGAGGTATTTGAATTTTGCCAACTTTTAACAAAAAGTAGAAATGCCTCTCGCTCCTGCTTTATTGGAGAATAAAGTGTAAAGCCTTCCAATTGGTCAAAATTTTCATAAGGTGACGTCGGCATTGCCGGAATAGCTAATAGTGATACAACGAGTCCCCTGTAGGCATTGGTCAAAACTACGCTACAGACAAACCAAAACGCCATTGATACTTTGCCTAATTTAGTTTTACTTAATCTGGCATCATCCTTATCGCTCAGACCTTGTTCCAACAATGATAAATATATATATCTGAAATATTGAGGTATGTACCTATAAAAATTTTGAAAATTAGCATTGAGCAACACAAGAAAAGTAGCAGTAAATAATGTAGTACAAGATAGGCCAACCCAGACAAGAGTCTGAAATGGTCGCAGAAAGAGGTCGACCGAAGAGCCTAGCAAGCTGGTGCTGTCGCAAGTCACAAAGTTAAAACCATCTGAATCCGTCGCTAGTGTTGCTGGACCTGCTATAGCCCTGATGGTTCCAAAGTGCAGGATATCGTAAGTGTTGTCCGTAAACATAGTGTATCGTGAATGAACCGTTCTTGAAATATTCTGACCAACATAGTGCATTACAAGCTCCGAAAACAAATGCGGTTGAAATGCAGGATTTTCCTTCACATGACGTGGATTGAATCTGGGCATGTTGCCGAAATAGGAAAATCCGCGTAATATGATTTGCTTTGCAACCGTGTTAATTGAGATGTCCAGTTTACCTCGACAAAGTCTAATGTTTTGGAAAACGCTATCGCAGCCCACATCTATTTGTTCATATCTCATATAAGAACATTTTGTGCAAACAAGGGTTACCCTTTTGGTCCCGTTTGTTTTCATTTTGTTCCAAGGTTTTGATGGTGGTGTTATAAGTTCCCATATAAAGAAATAGTCAACCGAAGCTTTAGGGGTTTCTGTAAATTTAAACAGGCTAAGTTCAGCTCTGTGAAATGTTAAGACAATCAAGAAATGTGGATTTTCGACAAGAAAGCCGATAAGATTTTGATTCTGCTTTAAAGGCGCATGGTATGTATCATACGCAAAATATAGTTCAACTGAGCAGTTATTGTGTTTACGATACTGATTTAGGTTGGATTGGTTTTTTAGAACTGAAATTTGTAGTGGTACTTTGATTGGATCAAAGTCAATTTGCCTTTCAAGTGAAGGCTCACTTTTATAGCAGAGTTTGATGTAACAAGTTTCCAGTTCATTGAGAATGACTCCCAAATCTGACATAAAAACTTCTATGTATAGAGTGAAACATTGTGTGCAAAATAACAATGGAATAAAAGCAAAAGTTTTGAACGCCATTTTTGGTTCTGTGAGTTTAGAAGTTCTGGTTTTTTTTCTTGCAAAGAGCTGAATATGCTATTACTATTGTTATCCTCAATAACCAATTCTCTGAAAAAAATATGAGCAGACACTTATGATCTAGCCTTTTTGGAGTTGAAAACAAATGCCACAGCATTATTAATTGTAATTATTGGTCAATGTATTCCAATGTATGTATTCCACATATAATATATGATTGGTCATTTTCCTTCAAGTTTGAAAAAGTTTCCAAGCTTATGTGCTGTTAGTACGTTTTGGAATTGCGAAAACAAGTTAATAATGTATCAATATTTCAAGTTTGTTGGCTCAAGTAGGGCTGAATACTTAATATTTCTGACGATTCCAATTTGTCTCGTACCAACTCGATTAGGTACAAAAATTACAAAAAATTGAAACTAAGCAAATCAATAATCAGCAATTCTTATGAGATTTGAAGTTTAGATATTTTGAAGTTTTATAGGTGTTCGACATGTCGCAACCACTAACTCCAAAATGACATTCGAATGATTACAATCATTGAAATCTAAATGGAAAATATTTTAATTGAAAATTTAGTGTATCCATTTAATTTTCATTAAACATTTCCTTAAATCAAGTATATTATGCATTTCGTTGTTAATAAAAAAGATAGGTTACCTATTTCTACTGCAGTACAGTTAAAGCTTAGATTATAAAATATAAGATAAGCAAATATACAAAAAAAAAAACAGAATTGTTAAAGTACAATACACACTGACGGCAAATATTGCTACTTTAGCATACTTACCACTTTTCCTGCAGAATAAACTTATAAATAAATTAAATCATAAACTAATTCTCCAAAACTCAAACCCTAGGACCAAATCAATTTTTGTCCTACCTACATGGTATTTAATTAAAAAAAACAAGTAACAACTTATTTCACTCATAACTTTCACGCAATGTTTTCCGAATGTACAAAAGTTAAAATACATCCCAATCCATAGCAAAATTGCTACACCTCCGCCAAAAATCAACCCATAAAATACAAGAACAACATTTGTAAGGCTGATTTTTACTGTTTCAGTGACTGTTCTTCTATTTTCTGCGTCTTTTTCAACTATCCAATATCTCCAATAACTGTAGACTCCTCTGCTGTAAAGATCATGTACCCTATTGTAAAATGGTGATCTTGGAATACTTCCAATTGACCACCCTCTCAAAATAAATTTTGAATTTACTTTGCCCTTAACAAAATATTTAACAGCACCGTTTGACCTTCCTTCAAAATAATTTACATACGAGTTCAATTCTCTTGACCAATAGCCAAATGCTTTTCGTTGACAGTTTCGAATCCCGTCATAGAAACTGCTAACGTTATTTGCAAATAAATACTGCATTTTAAAATTGCAAGTTGTCCGGATACTAGCATTTTCAATGTTACAAATTTGCAGCTCACCACCCAAATCAGTTCTTTGCCTTCCATCCACATGCGCTTCGTTCACTTTTCCCAAAAACTGCCATAAGAACTCTTCGGCCTGTTTCATCGGTGAATAAATAGTAAACCCTTCTAGTTGGTCAAAGTTATCATAAGGCGAAGTTGGCGATGCCGGAATAGCTATTAGTGCGACTACGAGTCCTCTATAGGCATTGGTCAAAACTACGGTAAACACAAGCCAAAACGTAATCGACAATTTACCAAATCTGGTTTTGTACAGTACTGCTTCATCCGCGTCGGTTAGCCCTTGCTCCAGTAGAGACAGCGAAATATATCCCAGATATTTATGTACATTAATGT
>VYYI01000503.1:0-15113 GCA_021029175.1 Bilobella aurantiaca
CAAGATTTAAACTTTCCCTTCAAAAACTTTTTTATAGCTCATTGATGTCACATGAGGGGACTAATCCAAAATTTAAAATTGTCCCCATTCCTTTTACAACGCCACCAAAGTTCTGTTGTCATTATTTTCCTAATTTCCGCTTCTCTCCTGCACTTAAACTAATCAGAAGGAAAATTAAAATTATCTCAATTCAAATCCTCCCGCCTCAACTACTTTCCCATTTTGAAAAAGCACAAACCTTTGGGAAAAGTTTTGAAGAGGAGCTCTTCTACCTTATTTTCCCTAAAAAAATAATTAGCATTATTATCAAGTTTCCTCTGCCACCCCTTCAACGATAAGCCCCAACTTAACTTCTAATTATTTCAACTTTAAACTTCAAAATACAAGACGGCTTCTGTACAAATATTTCACTTGGCCCTCTTCCACATTGATAACCAGAAGTGGCCGATTCCCGACGCCGTTCACAAACAATCTGGAAATCTAAAATGCAGAATCTAAATAAATACTTCTCCGCAAATCCTGTCTCGTAAAAGACCAATAATTCTAAAATATTTCACAAAAACATGTCTCCGCCTTTGAACTTGCTTCCTTTTGCATTTGCTTGCCGGTTTGCCAAGTCCTTGAGACTCAAACCTTCGCCAGCTTAAGCACAGCCTTAAAAGTTTGCTTTAAGTAAACACCCTCCCCTTAGCATCAACGAAAGAAGTTTCACACACTTCAAATTCAAAGACGTTATTTTCACAGCTTCAAAGGTAGAACAAAACATCCTCAAAATATGTTAGAATCCAAATAAGCAATTTCCCAGCGAAAAAAAGTTGTGGAACAGAAGAGGGAAATCTAAAAATGAGATATTATAAAGAACTACTAACACAAGTCAAAACGCGACAAAAAAATGAGAACAAAAAGAAATTCTGCTTTCTCTACTTTCTCCCTCCAGCGTAAACACAGCAGGCTTAACTTTAAATCCCTCGCATCGATCTCCGGCATTTCATAAAGTCAAAATATCCATTAAATTCCGTGAACGCAAGAGGGTAATCCTGCTTTTCAAATTCCCTAATACTTTCCCTTTCGAAACAAACGGAGACTCGTACTACCAAAAGAAACACACATGAGCAGATGCCTTATTTAAAGTTTTGTTCTCCTATTATTTCGAGAATAAGGGAAACCTAATTGGAAATACGACTTTCGCCGGCCTAATTAAGCAATTGACTCAATTGAGCAGAATGGCTTTTTACCTCCTCGCCTCATGAATGCTTTCTAATTTAAACTTAATGCCATTCCCTTTCTAATTCTCACATTTTCTAACTTATCTAAACTAATTTTGCCGAGGAGAACGCCAAAAATTAGTTTCAAGAAAACTTGAATAGTTCTGATAATTTAACTCATTTAGAACTCCCAACACAAACAAAAGTGAACCCATATCCAAAAAGCCATTTACTACACACAAACACAACACTAATCAAAACACACGAGCTCTCGAATTTCCCCTCTATTTTTACTCCTCTACAAGCATTAGGCAAAACTGAAACTTAAAGCGTTTACAAAGCCTTAATTGCATCTTAATTATCTAACACACCAAAGTGCCCATGTCCAGCTTAAACTGCAATATACTTTAACTTTCGCTAAAATAACCTTCAAAAATAACAAAATATACCAAACTTTTCTCAATTAATTAAATACTTATACTATTCAGTATAAGCTTTAAGCTTACGAGGTTTGAGCTGAGTCTGCATCCGCAGATCAGCCTCATTAAAAAAATGCGCGTGGTTGGTGGATACGAAATTCAGACTTTTTCTGGAAGTATTCGATGGAGGGTTTTAGTGCTCCACGTGGCTTAACCCAACCCTTCTAAGGGCACTTTGTTACAAAGTGTGAAATTGACGTAGTAAATTGATTAATTCATCCCAGGGATCCTGATTGATGGAGACGTGTGTAGTACTTGGACGTGGAGGGACCTTGACTTGCCTCTGGAGAGTGACAAGTGCCTATAAACCTCTCTAGTGATCAAGTTCCACTTTGCCCCACCATGTCAACTGACAAATTGAACCAAATCAACGTGTCTTATCCAAGGACCCCACGACCGTAACCTGACCCCACAGCCCAGCACTACCCCCTCCATTAAGCGACAGCCATAAGCTAAATTATATCATTCAAACAATGTCAACATTAGAGCAGCCAGGTCAAATCTAAGGCAGCCACACGTGCGTTACTTTTCCCCAAAACGTTTAGATTAGACAAATTGGCAATCTATGGAAAGTTCCATGCTTTTTACAACTCCAAATTGTGCACGGCACTTAACCTAGGCCACATCAATTGCCATCATCCGAATTTGTTTTTCCAGCGTAAATAATCGCTGCGCAAGGTTGTACGACTGAAGAGACACGAAAACCCTGGAAAGTTAGATTGTGCAAATTGTGAAATTGCAGGAGTTTGTTTATGAAGTTAGATAATGGAAAAACAGGTTAGCATGTCTCCCTGCCTTGTTCCACTTGCATAAATGGCTAATGGACTATCGATTTGCATTGAACACGGACTCGCCACATGAGACATCACAATCTTCCCTCCTACAATGCACCATTTTCGAGGCATATTTTCATCAATTCCAGGAGAAAGTAGTTCCAAATGGACAAGGGCCCATCCAAGTACTCATCAACTCGACCCTCTGCGTCAGATGACCACAAGACACGCAAAGGCTAACTCTATCGAATTCTGGGGAGAAAGCGAATGACCTAACTTTCCAAAATAACTTTCAAACCTTCAACGTTAGAAGGGAATTCAAAACAATTGTGAAAGCAGACAATATCTAAGCAATTTCTGAAATATAGATTCCTCCAGTCCGGAATACAGGTACAACAATTATTTTTTGTAACAAGACTTTTATGAAAATTTCGGCTGAATTGTTATTTGAATGACACGTTTAAGACTGGAGCTGACAAGGGGTGGGTGATGGAAGTGGGTTTTGTCTATAAGTCCCCTCTCCCCATCATCAAAGTAATTAAATTCAGAGAAAGCCAAGCGAAGAACCAAGAGGAAATTAAAAGGAGAGAAGTGTTTTGGAGAGCTTCTCAGCACGCCCTCCGTGCCTAAACGCTGAAATATATGCCCATTAAACTTAAACTAAACCAATTAGCTTGAGGAACGTTAATTAACTTCCACGAATTTACATTCCTTAATCTAATGTCCAAAGATCGAGTCAATTTGGCCTCTAAAAAGGAAACGTTCTCGAGGACTTTCAAATTCTAAATTCAAGTGGAAATACTAATAACGCATAAGTGCACTCGTCGATCCATTGATTGATTCCTTCCTCCACATCATTGTACCTTGAAAATTGAACGTTGTGAATTTCCGTACTTGCCTTTTTCAACACCAAAATCAAGAAGTTGTAAATATAAATGTAATTATACTCATGACGGTTATGGTACGGTTGAGTAACGAATTACAATATTTTCAACTTGAAATTGTTTTTAGTTAACTTGAAAGGCGTCGGTAAAGAAATTTCGATCATCACACGAAACCTTTGACATCCTCAAAAAAATGTAATTTTCCAATCAGTACGCTTCTAATAAATATCAGACACTTGAACACCAAAAAAGGCATTTCAACGCAAAGCGACCAAGTCCTGGTCAATAATTTTGGAAAATCGTGACATTCACAGATTTCTCTACCCTTTCCCTATAAATCAAAATTCCACTTCAATTTCTATACATTGTGCAAGCTTTTGGGCTCAAGGGCAAAAACTTTACTATTTCTATTGTTAAAATTTCGGAAGCAGGAGCTCTTCGGATCGAATAATCGCAGCAGACTTCGTCTTGCACCTTAATATTTAAACTCAAAAACTCCTGAACTTTCACTTTTCAATTCATGATGATAACAATCATTGGACTTCCACTTTCCGAATCATCCGCTTTCACAATGCACATTTGTTCGCCCTCCTCCAATTTTCTTTTATATTTCTTCTCTTGACGACATCTTGGCTCTTGCTGACCTCTTCTGTGTCAGATTTAACCCAAAATTGACCGAGAGAACACAATAGGCTCAGGAAATACCAATTAATTTTTTTCCTCCATCGCCACTTTCCGTCACTTCAAAAACATCCAAATCATCTGTATGATTTCAATTTTATTCACACTGGTAAGTCTAATTCTAGTGTTTTAGAAGTAAACTCAACTATAATAAGGTGATCAAACTATTTTTGAAAGCTAAAAATTGTTAATAAAGTTCAAACTAAACCGTTCGAGGGAGCCTTTTTTCAATTCTACGTAATATGAAAACAAAACACGGTAAACATTAAAGCGACTGGCGAAAACCCGAAAAAAAAAATTTCCATGTCCCCTAATGAATATTTTAAGTACAAAATAATACTTGGTTAGGTTCGTTTGCAACGGTTTATTTGAGCCGACACTTTGTTATGATTTTGTTTAACCCTAAATACGCCGCATTTAAATTAACCTTGCACCACCAACTGGCTCTCGAAATTTTCGCAACATTTCCTTTTTTCGTCAGTTTCAGGTTGTTATTTACTAGAAAGGCAGGTAATTCACCTCTCGCTGGCAAAACACTTAAGTTCTGTCTTTCAAGGCTTGTCCCCAGTAATTAGTCGTGAAGTGTATAATTAATGAATCAGTTGGAGCCTTTTGACTAGACTTGGGGGGGCGGGGCTCCATGGCAGCTCAGCTCCAGGCCTTAGACGCTGGAGAATTCCCGACTAGGGCTAGAGCGGGACAGGAAGTGGCCACGAGGGCGGAAGTGGTAGAGGCGATAAGGGCTGCAGGGTCTCTTTGGCAGTTTACCCACGAACTGCACTTAGGACGTAGTCGACACAGTGCAGCGGCCATATACAGTGCGTCCAGCATTACTTCTTAACCAACAAAATTCCAGCCTACTTATTACTTAAATCTCCAGGAGTAGTCGATGAAATATAGAAAAGCGCTCTGTACAAGCGCGAAGTCAAGAGAAATTATGCAGTGGAGAGCCCAAGCTTTATCTCAAGACAAGAACCTGAACTTTCACTTCGACGTAAATACTTTTTCCTAAAAAAACAGGCGGGTTCTGAGGACTTCAGAAATAATCTCATACCAGCACAAAATGCAATCATCAATCTCCTCAAGCCAAAGTTCATTTAAAATGCGACTACAAAATACATTTAAATTTTTCACAACACAATTAATACTTTCAACACCGCAATCACAATTTTTTTTTCCATCTGAGAAATTTCCGAATCATTACCTTACACAACGCATTTTACACTATTCAGGCGTAGGTCAAATATAAAATATCCCTCATGTTTGGCGAGTCCAAGCATAATTCCAAAGCCTTCTATTCTCTATTCTAATTAATAAATCATCAATCAAGAGTCCCTGACACGTGTGAGAGAATGCATTAAACCTGTTTGAGCACAAGACGCTCTTTAAGGACACGCTGGAAAGTTTTCCTTTGCACAAACTACGCACGCATCACCCGTGTATCTCATAAGAGTAGATGACCTTGGCTTGGCACTTAATTACCAATTGCAAACTAGTTGACCGCAACTTTGCCAGACCCAAAGAGGCGACAAATCTGGCCTTAGCATAACCTCTGGAAACACGTCCCTGGACATTGGACAAGAATAGAATCAGTCCTCTTCCTGACTTCCTATTGTCACCCATGACAAAAGGACGCAATTTGGACCTTGGTCCATGGTCCACATTACCACTTTCCAGGAAACTCAAATAACCCTTTCAACCTCCACCCAGGCTTCCTTTCCTTCTTGTAACTTCTTCAGTACAACTCTCCTCCTCCAGAATCGACGCCTTTCACGCAATTCCAATACAGCTCTTTCCGGTATTACGCCGAATCTACATCCTCATCCTTTGTTTCCTTACAATTTAAATGTTGATTAAAAATTTCGAGTTAAGTTAAGCTTCTTGAGTTTTATCAAAACTAAATCAAAAGCTTGTTTTAAAAGAAAAGACATGAAAAATCCCGACTGCAATACTTTGCTGGAGATTTCCGTCAATTCCTTTTTTTAATTTCATCTCCAGCGAAAGTCGACAATAGTGTTTAAAAATGTGGAAATAGAAAGAGGACGCTGAATATAAGGTAAAGTGGTACTGCAATTCCCTTGCTCTCTCGTCATGTCATGGCCAGAAAGCAGGGGAAAATCCGCATGAGAGACAAAGAAGGCTGGATGCATTGAAGTGAGCCTGGGAAATCTGTTTACAAATTTCACCCTCGACTTTCTCGCATTGTGACTCCCGTGGTCCCTGTGAGGCCTTTCTCCCTGGAGAAAGTGAAGAATGCAATTGCTCAATGGCGGGGAAGGAGGCTCAAAGGCCTGGGCTCCATTTAATTCAAAACTTTTCTCCAGGTATTCACCCTCGCTACTTTACGATACAAATTAATCCACCTTCAATTCTCTAATATTTAAACAACTCTATCATCTGCACTTTGCACTATATACAGTGCGTTTTTAAGTAGGCTTGCGCTACAGCTACTTCTGATTCAAGTGTCACGTGCTAGAAATGTAAAAGTCCAGAAATCTAATTGGTTTTAGAAATAACTACGAATATAATCAAAAACAAGTCCATTCCATCCTCACGTCACTTTAGGTATTAATACTTTAATGCTTTACTTTTACTCTTAAGCCTTTTGATGAAGATTTTCAGATTTTAAGCCAGTTTTATTCAACAGAAAAATTCAGTTTTTCAAGGTCTCAAACTTTCTCTTGCATGTGAGCTTTGTCGCTATGTATAATAGCCGCTAGTTGGCTAGTTGTTTGATGGAACTGCATGATGAAAGTGAAAGTAAACAATACTTTTGCGATAATGTATCTTCCCCGCCAAATCAGCCCAAATTGTTCAATTTCTGATTACTGACGAGTTGAAATCTTGCAAAAACGTTTTCAAAGGGTCAATGATCCTATTTTGGCACTAATTATTTAGGACGAATGCAAATGGCGAGTCAGGAATGACGAATGATGAATTTAGTTGTCAATTTGCAAGTCGTATCCTTGGCATGAGCATAAGATATTAAGATGCGGTTGAGTGATATGCCCTGTGGATGAAATTAAAGTTCAAAAGTGTACTTCAAGAAAGACGTCATGCACGTTTCGTTTTTTTTTCTTAGAATACCGAGACTGAAAATAAGGTCTTTGACTCGCTGCTCTCATTTAAAACTCCGTTTTCCCAGATGCTGAGGCATGTGCCAAATTAAAGATAAATATATTTAGCAATTTAGCACATTTGCGCTGGGGGAACTTCCTCATTTCATTTCAAACGGTGTGTCACGTCCCTAGATTACAATTTGTAGAAGAAGAAAAAATACAAAAAGAAAACTAACTGCTGAATGGTACGCTCTCAGATGGTTGGAAATGAAGTTCAGAACTTTCAATTTGGTGGCTTTAAAAAACCTTTCCAATTATTCAGTACAGTTTCACACCTTTACTCTTCCTTAAGGTTCAATCAACGAAAAGCAGAACGGTAACCTCTGACGCACGGTCCAACGCAAATACAGCGTCGGGACAGTCTAGTGCCACTTGAATTTTGCACCCCTATGCATCATCAAATTGCAACCGTTTACGTAGAAAGTGAATCATTTCCATTGTTTACTTCAAAATGACGCGTGCTCCTCAAACCGAAGTCCACATTTTGATGTCCAAAAACAAGTTTTTGATGGAGAAAGAAACTAAAAAAAAATTTATAAGGTAGTACAAGAGATTGCCTAATGCAGCAGGTAACAAGAAATCGGGTTAAAACAACATATCTATACAAAATTATTTTACGCTGCATATTTTAATTAAATTATAACTTTTTAACTATATGTATAACTATTTTTACCATTTATTTTTCATATAAATGTATTAATCAGCCACAGTTCAACAGATTTAAATTCAAAATTAAATTTGAGAATTTTAAATTTCACAAGGCCACGTTCGAGCGCGGTTTTGAAGCAGAAGCATAGCGGTTGGTTGAGCTATCATCAATCAGACAAACGCAAAAGACAAAAAATTGCAGAGCCCTGCACTTTCTAAAAAAAAAAAGAAGCTAATAAAAGTCTTTCTTAAGTCTCTCTTCGACTGACCAAATGTCTCTCGGTCGTTGATACAGAAAAAAAGAGCTCGGCCCTACCCCTTCTGAATGATTTATGAAGCCTTTGTGTGACATTACTTAATCCCACAACTTTATTTATTAGGACCACATTGGCAGTTTGGCAGATTTAGACGATAGAGAGGGGTCGGGTTGCCAAGGAGGAAGAGGCAGACGCTTCCCTTTCTGCCTCCATTCCATTCCCATACACTTTCCTAACTGTTAGAAATAAATGCCTATTCCTCCTGCTCCAATTCCTATTTCATTCGCCTTTAAAATCCTTAAAAAACTGTCTTGCTATGAATTTACTTGGCGCATGCATTGACGATTGATTGAGTGACCACTTGCTCAATGAAGAACTATACTTTTAAAGCCATGATCCAACTTTTCTAAATAAAAAGTATGTGAACGGTGGATTTTTGTAATTCCAGAATGTAAATGTCATTGTCATCACCTTGAGTTTTGGCTCGAGTTTCTTCAACAGATCTGTTTTAAAATTGAAACTTAAAAATAAAGCACGCTAAATCCTCCTGAATCCAAATCCTCTCCTATTCTAACCTGCTTGTCATAAATCTCTCTCCTAATTCGCATTTCTAGTTTTACGATTTTGTGAAACGTTTTTTTTTCCTACACTCACTTCAAACGTTCGACCAGCCCCCCAAAAGAAAATCATAATTTGTTCTTGAGAGAATTGAAGTGCTCAAAAATTCATTAAAAGCTCGTTGAAAGTTAAAGTTTAATACTTGATCCCTTTTTGAACTGGTCGTAAATCATTGGAGATTCGAGTTATTTCTGGTTACTTTTGCATCTGTAGGGCTGAAGAGGCTAAAAAAGGCGGCGCACGTGCCAAGAGGGATGCTGTTAGAGCTTTGTTGGAATTCAAATCTTTCGATGTACGTCATCTTGAGATGGGTATGGGATAAGGGGGGAATGGGGCCAAGCGCTCTTTGAGAGGGATCATCATTGAATTACATTAATCGGCTTAACTACTTAATTAACGTACAATCTGCAAAGGTGGTGGTGAAATGGTGAAAATTCAAGGGATCGCTTCAGAGGAACACAAAAGGGGGATCTGTCACATTGTTTCAGAAGCCCTTAAGGAGCTTAGAGTGTAAACCAGGCTCAAGCCAATATGCAAAACCGCAATACCTGTGTGTACAGGATTTACACAGCCTACCGCCCCACCCTATTGCTGAAACCAACAAAACTACGTCATCTTTTCTTGTCCCAATTCTTTTGCGGACTTTCATAAAGCGTTCAGTAGAAATGTTCACCTCAGCAAAATGAAATAATAATATAATTCCATATAATAAACCAATATAATTCCATTTGCCACTTTTTGGGCAGGGTAGTTTGTTTCCAAGTACAGAGCGTTTCTTATATGCCGCTTAAATTTTGCTAGTTATCCATCAATAATTTACTAATTAAATTCAAAATATTTGTCCAATGAATTTAACTGTAAAATAAAAGTATAAAATCTTTGTTGTGCAGATTTTTAGAACATAACTCCAGGTGAATTCTACAGGGAAAAGTTTACAGACTTTATTTTTGGAGAGTGACCTTATAAAACGCTTTGTACTTTCCAAAAAGCTTTGTTTAAAACAAATTCACTGAACATTACTTACAGTTTTTGACGAGATGCAGAGATCGTTGAGGTAGATGTGGTGACTTTCCCACCTTCGAAGCAGTTTAGAACTGGCTAATTTTGACATGAGGTTTTGACCGTGCTTGACCTTACACAGTTGAACGTCCCCTTCCGTCAACAGTTTGAACTTGGGGCCCAAGAACTGACAAGATGCACAAGTACCACTGGAATTCGAGGCCCCGCCCCTGCACCCCGAAGGCCCTGGAATCTCACTCAGGCCCTTCACCTGGTGCGGCGAACCATTATTTACGGGGCTGCGGGAACTGACCAAGTTTAAAATGGTGGAGGGCTCAAGCGTTCCATCATCACACGAGTTTCGGCGGGCCGGCGGGGATAGAACTTGGCGCTGCGTAGAGTCCAGAAAACTGCTTGAATTATTAGCACTAGTGACCAGAATTGGTAGTATCCCATCCGAGTCGGTGGAGCAGGAAGAGGGGAGGTCATCGAGGTCAACCGAGGAATTGAAAGCGTTTTCAATGCAGGTCGGAATATTCGACTCGGAGCTGGATTTACTCAGGCGGTGTGTCAGGGTCATTCGGGGGTCATGTGGAGGCGAGGCACAAATGTCACTGTGGACAGAGTCCTCCTCGTCCTCGTCCGAACTCCGACTCCGAAGGGCCTGGGGCAGTTGCTGTGTCCACTTCCGGGTGGAACTGAAAACTTTATTGAGGCCACTGAATCCAAAACTAAATCCTCCGGCACGCTTTCTCTGCTGTTCCGGCCCTTCGTTACGATTCACTTTCTTGTCCGTAGGATCCTGAGGGCCCGGAAGCGTGTCCTTGTCAATTTCCGCTTCTTTTGATTCCACGCTCTCGAGTTGACTTGCCCTCGTAAGGCGGGGGCGGTGTTGGGCGGTGGTTTCAGATGGAAAGAAATCGGAATCGTTTTCTGTTGGAAGATGATTTTTTTGATTGGGCTTTGAACCCTGGACATTGGCATTCCCGGGAGACTGGTCCATTAGTGTCTCGGCCCTTGCTGGCCCTTCGTCAAAACTGGAAGAGGACGAAGTGCCCTCACTCATGGGAGAGCCAATCTTACTGTTGGACGTGGAGGTGCAGGAACTGGATGCAGGGCTCGTGAAAGTTATGTTGTTTGGTACCACTCGTCCTAAGGGGTCAATTGACCCACGGTCATCTTCTGGTTGACCCATTACTACAACCTCTCAAGGGTAACAAAATGAGAAACTTTGAATCGAAGCACTTAACTCTGTAGATGCATGTCTTTGTCTTCTAACTTTGTACTAAAAGTCAAATGCATTTATGCTGCGGGACATTAATTGATTTTTGGGACATTAGCTCTGTAAAGATGGGCTTTGTACGTCATATTTCTGGAAGCGATATCGTGATGAAGATAAGAGTCAGCAGCGATACCGTGTGATCGCTTTCGCTTGCTGTCAATGTATCCCTTCTGCATTGCTGCAATTAGTAAGACAAACACTTTAGAAGAGTTACAGGGGTGATATGAATGAAAACTTTTTTGTGGATAAATCAGCAGCGGACGAGAGAGTCCTGGTTAGTCAACTTTGGATTTCATTCAGTCAGACTACCGACGTCGCCATCCGTGTCCCCTTGATTACTTTCACAGAGTATCCCGCCACTTACAAAGTTCCTGGACGTGCCACGGTAGTACTTAAGGAAGTGACGACGACTCGTCGTAATGTCCTGATGACGAGATCACACGAATCAATTTCCTAAAAGAGAACAAAGGCCACCGTGAGACTTATGCAGTGTCATGAACACCTACTCACTAAGGATCTCGATTAAATTGACTTGTACCGGACACTTACTAAGTGGCCTCCTTTTGTACGATTTGCAACTGATTAAGATCTCAGGCAGAAGCGTCGCCGCTTAAACCACCGTGACCACAGCGGTCTCTAATTACATACAGGATGTGCGTCACGGGTTTTTAATTGCAATTGAACTTCCCATGGAAGGAGGAAAGGGTTAAGACAAAGAATGAGGAAAAAGTTACTGTTTAGAGCACCGTTAATTGTGACTGACTTTTTCTTACGTAGTTGTTGCTTTGATGAGACCGACAGTAACGCAGAGGTCAACTGTAATGCTTTGTTGAGGTCAGAGGTCACGGAGGGGGTAATTGTCCTACTGTCCTAGTTAGTGTGACAAGGTCCTTTAGCCAAGCGTCCTTCCACTTCACGGAGCCAACTCCTACTGGATACTTGACAGCCTCTCGCACTCCACTTTCCTCCTTCCTTCCAAATGGGCCAAAACAAAGGGTACTTCTACTCCTCTGGCCCACATTGCACGCGCATGCCATCCCAATTGTTCAATTGACTCAATTGATTGCCCCAATTACTTTAATTAACTTAACTTAATTAACCGGCTTAAATTTGTTTTTAAGTTAATTAATTTCTGAGAAGCACAAGAGCGTCTCCAGTCTTTCATTTGACACAGAGAATGAAGGAAAGTAGAGAAAATTGACGAAAAGTCACAAAAATTAGCTGTCAGAGATCGGCACTCAATTTCTCGCCCAAAGAAAACTTGAAAAAAAAAATCAAGAGCGGAAATTGTGTATTTATTAATACAGGGTTTTTTTTTCTTAAATTTCATCCATCCTTGAAGTTTTGTCGATTTCTTTTAAATCAAATTAATTAGTTTAATGTAATCATATAATATAATTTAGGGAATCAAATACTCATCGCATGTCAACAACAGATCAGACTATATGTAAAATATAGGTCTGTAATCATCGAGCAAGAACAATGATGTAACAGTGTTTAGTTTAAATAATACTCAAGCACTGAATAAACAAATTTATACGTACTTTATGCAATTTACTCTTATTTCGATTGTCAAAATACAACTTTACATGTTTGATCAGACACATAATACAACCAATAGTAATTAGAATACATACATAATCAGTTCTATGCTGATTTAACTCTAACTAACTTTTGGAAATTTTTCTTTTCACATTTACTTGAACTGATGATGAGGCGAGAGAAAAGGAAGCATAGTGGTCTAAAAGTGTCGAATTGAGAGTTACTCACTCATTCATAACACTATACCAAATTCAATTTTTTTAATAATGCTGATCTACTCTGCATATTTAGTTACTGCATCATCAATTTTATATGTAAAAGGCAGTGAGTTATGAAAAATCCATGAAGCCTGATTTTTACAAATCGTAAGTTAGGTACAAATTACGATGCTAAAGCATACACTAATTGAACTCGAGGATTTTGAATCAATATAATTAATTCTGAACATGTACTCCTCGACACGTTTCCAGGAAGAGCTGCCATGTAACTCGAGAAACTGCGACTTAACTAACTACGCACCTTCAACGTACTCAATTACACATCAGTTGATGACATCATGTATACTGATATTAGTTACGTACTCCTTTACGTCGCATAATGCATCCAGCCATCAGCACTATCAAAATGCCTGCCGACATCTGCGCACCTTTGAATTGCATCTTTTACTTTCACTGGAGGTGTGAAGAGTGGATCTAAAGATTTCACAAACATCGTTTGCACATTTTCCGCAAATAATTAATAACATAATTATATTTCAATTTAATATTTAACACTATTTACTTTATTTAAAATAAAGATTTTTTGGTTTTTCTTTCGAAATCATAATTAGAAAGAAGTTCTTTTTTAATTGAATTGTTTTTTGGGTCATTTCAGGCACCTTCGCTTGCTCTATTAAGCCCAAAAACATTAAAAGCCTCGAACTCCTCTACACTAAAATGGACAAAAAAAATCAATTAAAGTAATTTCGTTATGAATTAAAGTTATTTTGTTATCAATAGAGTAAAAGCTATGAAAGAGAGCATTAAAATCCGAAGAGCAGTTGGACAACAGTTTCATAATCATAAACTTCCGTCCATTCCAAAAACTTTCCTCCCAAAAGGGGTCCTATCCCAAAAAACCGTCAACTTTCACGACAAACGCAAAAGCTCAGCTTGCAATAGGCAACAAAAGAAAGGCCCTTTTCTCCACGAGAGGGCCCTTTGGAAGAGGCCCTTAGAAAAGTACCCGGAGAAAGTTGAGAAGTTGAGTAACACCCCCCCCCCCCTCCTCCCGCCCATCGTTACCTCCGATTGAAAAACGATTTATGCCTAAGCAAGATTCCTTTCAAAATACTTTTCAATTTGTTCAAAGGCAAATAACATCACTTTCAACGCTTATTTTGAATAGAGCCAAACACACCCGAACACGCTGAAAATGTCGCTTCACAAGTCAACCTTAACTTCTAAGCGTGAAAGCAAAGGGTTCAAAAGTTTGAAAACTCAAAATAAAAAAAAAACTTAAAAAACTCAAACTCATAAATAAAACTTTAAAAAGCTCAAACTAAAAAAACATATATCGGAATTCCGAGTTATCTAAATTGAACTTACGCAATTAGCACTTTGCGGCAAAATGGTGTAAGCGGTTTCCGGCAAAACGAATTGACACACTTTGTCACCCCTTCCGGGGCCTTTGTCCAGCATCTAAAAAACGTAGGGTCACACATTGCAAAATGAAAACAAAAGGGTCAATTTTGGGTAAGTTTTGTAACGGTGAAAGCTGTACTGAAAGGCTGAGAGTCCATTGTCTGCTCTCAACGACTCTCCAAAGTCATTACCGCTTATCACTAAATTTTCATCAGATTTCTCTTTTGGGGCGATGAAAGAAATGCCCCTATTTTGAGCACCAATTTCAAATTCCACCGAGACGACAAAGACTCTGCCGGAGTCGTAAAAGGGAAGCATAATCATTTACACTTGAGTTTGAAATTGAGTGAGAAAGTCATAAAGGCCCTTTAACCACACACACATGCTCCCCTATAAAACGTCCATGAAAAAATGACCAGGAGCTTCTGCCCTAGCAATGTCAAATCTAAGCGGAGGCTGGAAGGGCCCGGAAGCGTCATTTGGAAAATGGTTCATTCTCTTCCAAATTCTTTCATTACGTGATCAATAAAATAGCAGCCGGAGCATTCCACAGCCTCGAGGGTCCCTGCGGAGGCCCTTGAGTCCCGCCAGGGTTGACCTGTCCCTCCAGGGAGCCACCATCTCGGTTTCCATGAAGTGTGCCTAAAATTTGGCAGAGACTGACCTGATCGAAAACCATCAATTCGCTAACCTGTAATCAAATTTTATTGGTTAATTAAAGCGTCGTAATCTCGTCTTTAGCTATATTACGTCTTTAGCTCGTCGGGGCGGTTTAGGTTAGGTTTAATCTAACGTCTAAGCGTAAGTTCGGCTGTACATAGGTTAGGTTTAGGTTAGGTACTAAACCTAACCGGCGAAAAAGCATTGGGAGGCGACAATGGAAGTCACAACCGCTGTTGCCAAATAATAATCGACTCTTCTCCCTCTGGTGTAGAGAAGTAGAACCATAAGAGGCGACAATGGAGAGAATGAAAAAAGCGTTGAAATTTGAAGGGGGGGGGGGG
>VYYI01000503.1:15129-30314 GCA_021029175.1 Bilobella aurantiaca
GGGGGGGGGGGCGACAATGGGCGGGGATCCACTTTACTTCAACCCAAAATATTATAAATTACAAAATTGTGGAAAAATAATAGCAATTATTTTTTCAAAACTTCACCACATTTTTTGACTTTTAGCGCCCTCTACAAGCCACACCGTGACCTTGCAAGGTCACCAAATGTAATTTTTGATATCCCCTTGCAGGGGATACCCTACACGGCCTTGACCCAAAAATGACATGATATATTAGTAACAATGCACTTAATTAATCAGATTGACCTTTGCCTGGATTGCAGAATCAACTGAAAGGGATAACGGTGCTCGCTAGCGACATCTCGCTCCACGACTTAGTTCTTTTTTCAAGTGTGTTTTTTGAGGTGATTTTTTTAGAGGTGATTTTTTTAGAGGTGGGCTTTTTTGAAGTTTATTTTTAGAGGTGTGCTTTTTTCAAGTGTACTTTTAGAGGTGTGTTTTTTTTAATGTGTTATGACATGATCTCCCCTGATACCCCCTAACATTCTACTCCTCTTATTTAACAAGACTCGGTTTAAGCAAACTGCCTAGAAGTAGAATGTAGGAGGGCTTTTTGGCACTGATTGTAAGGTGTACCCCCTTCATTCAATTCCAACCGAAGCGTAGCATTTAGTTACTTTGCTTCTATGCTAAAGGTATTAAAACAAAGCTAATTTGTTTAATTAACTTAAATAAATTACAAATGAATTGCACGATACTGACATTCCCCCAAAGAATGTTCCGCATTACCTCCAATTGAGCTTTGGAAGAAGTCTCATTTACTATGAATTTCCGGATCTAAAATCCGATTCGATGAAGCGACCCTCGGAAATCTCCTGTTGAAGAATAGTTGTCAACGTAGAATCTATTGGTTAGACATAAAACGCTTTTGCCTTGCAATGCAAATTTCCCTATCTCTACTTCAAATTTTGAAGTAGATTGGGTTCGTGTGCAAAAGGAAGAAAACCAGATCCAAGATTTTGTTGTCTCCATGTTGAGGGTGAAGGTGAAGCTATCTGACCAAAATGTTTATGCATAATTTCTTTCGTCTACATAATAATTAAACTTTTAATCTCAATAATTTAATCCCCTTATAAAATTATAAATTTGTAATTATAATTAGTTATGAATTTAGTTTTAAAAACCACACGTTTTGAGAGAAATGTGATAGCTTTTCACGGCGATTGCGATCTCCTTGAAATAGTGTTACAACATACGTGAAATTATTAAAAGCAAAAACACACGCTGTTCGTTTGTTCCTTGAACCAATCGCAGTTCCCTAAAACATACCGTGCATTTACTGGATTTTAAATTTTAGTGGGACACATTCATTTTCCACCAACAACACACTAGATTAGAGGAAACCAAATAAATTTAAGAGGTTGAAATGATTGACCAAAGGTATGATACACACAGCTTGTTTGGTTATTTAACGTAAATAAAAATTTTAATAAATAAATAACTAGGTTTAAAAAAATCGGCTTTGTAAAGTGTGAAATGTGTGTATTAACTGTTACAAACGTTGCGACACCTCAGGTTAAATGAGATATCATTGGAAACTCCATCGCTTGTTCTATGGACTCCAAATCTCCAAATTAAATTTTTAACATTAAGTTTTAGCGAATCATAATTCAGTAAGACAACTTCACCTATTTCTGCTTAAATTATTCTTCAGGAGAGTGACTTGGAGACATTTTGTTTATAATTTTGTTGTTTTATGCGAGGAACTGTTCCAAAATTCATCAAATGCAGTGGAACTTCCACATCTGCAGTGTTATTCCCACGGGATGTGCTAAATACGCTAAAGCTAAAGGGAATGGTGGTTTTAGTCGATTATTAAGTAGCGCATTAGCTACTTTATGGGAATGTTCTGTCCGTCCGTCTTTCCATCTGGTTGCGCGATAACTCTCGAACGGGTGAACTTTTTTTCAAATCTGTTTTCAGCAAACGGTAGTAGGGGTCGAGCGTAAGGCCAAGTTCGAAGAAGGACCATAGCATTCATACCCTTCACCCTCATTTTGACGACTCCCTGAATGACCCGCAAATCCGAAAAATCCTGTTTGGTCAGATTTTTGCTAGTTTTCCATGAAATGAAAAAGTTATGATAATTTCAATTAGCAAATACGTGACCCCATACCCTTCATCCTTATATCTATGACCCCCTAAGTGACCCTTCAATCCGAAAAATCCGATTTTTCGGATTTTTGCTAGTTTAGCATATTACGAAAAGTTATGATGTTTTCAAGGACCTCAGTGACTCTAGACCCTTTCCCCTTATTAAAATGACCCCTAAATGACCCCAAAACCTAAAAACCGGAAATTCTGGATTTTGAAAATGTTTGCATAAAATGGAAATGTACGATGTCACCATGCATAGAATGGAAGGTTATGATTGTACCAATGACCCAGCTGACCACTGACCCTTTACCCCAAAAGTCCGATGACCCCGAAAATTGAATATTCGGATTTTTCGGATTTTTGCGTAAAATAATAAGCTGTGCTGGTACCAATAATCCAGATGACTCCTGACCCATTCCGCTCAGTGTGATGACCATGTAACTAACCCTCAAAACCAAAAAATCGGCGTTTTCGGGGTCTTATTTGTCAAATTTATTTGCATTAGTTCAATACGCTACTACGTTACGTGCGTTTGCAACGGTTTATTTAAACTAATATTTTGCTTTCAGGTTCAGGTTAATTTTCCTATCAAAGTTGCATTACATTCGGAAAGGACATCCGCGATATTACGTTAGCAAATCTCCCCGCGTTCGATTTCGCTAAAAATTGGTTTCCAGTATGTATTCTTGACCCTGAATCCGAATCAGCCATCCTTGCGACCCTTGGAGGTCAACTTAGGCCCCCCTAAGGGGCATTGACCTTTGGGGTGACCCCCAGTAAATGTGCTTGTCAATTAATAAGCGCTTTTGACGTAGAATTAGATTTTCATACTTTTGTGACCGTTTGATGTCAAGTTTGACTTCAAAAGCAATAAAGAGGAATTATTTCAAATTCTATGCCAAGTTTAGTGACCTCTGGCGGACAAAGTTGACCCCCTATAGTCACGAGGATGGCAGATACGGAATCAGCGTCAAAAATAAATGTTGGAAACCAATTTTCAGCGAAATCGAACGGTGGAAGATTTGCTAACGTAATATCGTCGATGTCCTTTGTTTCATAAAGTAAACCTGGATGCACAACAATTTTTTTAAAGCGTCTACTTAATCATTGCAGTAAAAAGCGTTTTTACTCTCTCTTTAGAAAGAAATTAGCCAATTTTGAATTTCATGAGATACATGTTTAGAGATTTTAATCCAAAATCATAGAATATGCAATAAGATAGGCAGTATTTGAAATAATATATGAAGCAAAATATTCAATACAAAAATTGAACAATGGTTTGTTGTAAAAGTTTACCTTTTTCCGCCTATATCCCTGTCTCATTTAAGAAAAAAAAATCCTTACCGTGTCCCCGTTTTCTCCAAAATGAAAACGGTCCGTTTCCAAATTAGAAACGAAAACGGGCTTCGTTTCGTTTCTGGAAACGAAACGTGCCCATCCCTATAAGCAACGCATGACTTATTAACATTACTAGCTAAACGTGCCCGTGCCCGTGCTGTGCTTTAGGCCGGGTATGAACGGAACATCACGTAGGTCCTAGGTGTGTTTAAGCGTACGATCACTTTTAAACAGCCTAATAAGTAATCCCAATTGGTTGATCAAAAATTAAAATCAATTAGCTTAAAACCATATTTAAGGTAAAACAGAATTTGGAAATGTTTATTGGTATTTATTAAGCACAAATAACAAATTAGAAATAGTTTTATGCTATTTTGAGGTCATAGTTTACTTCAGCGTGCTTAAATCCCCCCGGTAAATAGTATGTAAATCTCAATATCTCAAATTTAATTGTTGTGTTAAATTTTAATCGCAATTAACTAATTAATAATAGTTTCTACGCTGCTTAGAGCTCATAGTTAACTTCAGCATACTTCAAATCATTAATCTTTAAGCCATGATTTTCAAAAAAAAATAGTCATTAATTAAATTAATACTTTTTGTAATTCCTTATCACAATTAACTAATTGGAATAAAAAAAATTACACTTAATAATTATGGCATTTTGCCATTCGGAGGATGGTTTTTGCCATTTGAGCTTAATGTTTAAAAAAAAAGTAAAAATAAATGTAGGCAGGCATAGAACTCGCAATGTTCAAGTTTTTACCAACCGTTCACACCACTAGAAGCCAAGGGCTCTTGTTGTAAACGGTAGGGAAAAAAAACTCTTTTATGCAGATATCTGTTCACTCACCACCAACTAACCAAATGCGTTTTATATCATTCTAAAAATTGAAACATTTTTCGACACATGGAAATTTGAACTGTAGTTAACTTTGTAGCAACAGATAAACTGACTGGTTTTTATACGGTTTGAATGCAGAGGGTATTACCAGTGAAAGTACTAAATTTTATAAATCCGTAGTTATGTTTAAAGGTTGTCCCAGTCACAAACGCTTCAAACGTAGTAATTTTTCTAAAATCAAAGGATATTAGACAGATTGACGTAGAATGTCAAAAAAGGTACCGTTAGAAGCGTTATTCGTTTTTCTACGAATCAATAGCGTCCAAATATTTATTTTCAGCTTCTATCATTGTATTTGAACAGTTTACATTTTACTACCTCTTTTAAACGCCAATTTTTACTGCAAAATTGAACTTTTGCCTTTAGTGATCAAAAGTACAAATACTTATGATGGTACCTCACTCTGATTTTTAAGTGGACAAACCAAGGACTTGTTGATTTTAGAAGGTTGAAAACCGTGAAAGCTGTTATTGTTTTAAAAATCCACCACTTATTGAATACCTCGAAATGCGAGTGAGACCGAAGCGGTTTTTTTTTTCGTTCCACAAATTCAAATGTAAACAACGCCCAAGCAGACATGGTCAATATTAAAAAAAAATTGGAAGTGCAATTTACTTACATTTTATTTTCAATCAAGCACTGCAATGCAATACTGCAAATAAAGTCGAGAATAATGAGGACATGTATAAGGCTAAAATTGTAACTTCCAACGTTAAGCAACTCGGAAGTGTTAGCGACGATCTAAGTCGAATGGGGGCGGTGGATACTGAGAATTTTTACGAACTGAAATTCACTTGCTGCAACAGACGCCATTTTTATATTATTACCACGGTGTAGGCATGACCGTGGTCTATGTTGCTCGTAGTTTCTAATTGTGCCGGGTAGACGAACAACAGTATATTTCAAAAATCTGAAACTTAAATTTATTTAGCAACTGCAAAATGGTTGACAGACAGACGCACGGACGGACGAAAGTATTTTTATTAGCATTTTAATGTTTAATTTTAATATGGCTGGCTTTTTACAAAAGAAATTGGTTCACAAATCTGCTTATATTATTCTGTTGATATTGCTTCCTAAAATCTAAAAGTGAAAGTTTTTTTTTCGCTCTTTCAATGCATGTTTTCTCTCAGTCTATCTCACAGCTTCGTAGATTCTGGAACTCTGTCTAAATCCATCGTCTCTTATTTGGAACAATAGTACAAATTTTCTTTAAATCAAATCAAACTAACAAGCAATTAGTTAAATTGGCAACCATACTCTAATACTCCTTAACTTCTTATTACTTAAATCAAACCAAGAAACTATAAATTTCATAACCAAGATTAACTTAAATTGCGTATTATTATCAAAGAAAATTTCTGAGAAGATGAAAGTTATCGTAGCATTCAAGCATTCTACTTTCTGTTTATAACCACAATAGTTTATTTTGGAAATATTCAGAAACATAAAACTACAAGAGTTTTGGATCCTATTTCCCGCAAAACTTTAAGTGGTATATGTGTGTACAAAACTGACAAGTTCGTAACTCAATTACAAACAATCCTTAATCCAAGTGCAAAATCTTGCAAAAATACAACAAGAACAAAATAATTTTCGACGTACGAACAAACAGCGAGCTTGAGTTTTGTTGAGAGCGGTATTATAAATTGGATTAGAACACAGTGTAACGCGTTCATGTACATTCTACTAACAAAATCAAAGTAGTTTAAACTACCGTCTGGCAAGCTTCAATTTGTTTACGGAACTTTCAAAATCAAATTGAAGCGTGTATTTTAATGAAAGATTTTGGCAAGCTTTGTCATGATCTAGTTACAATTGTCGTTTTCCGGTATATCGCTCGGATTTCAGTCAGATGAAATATGCCTGGATTTAGTCCTGGCGGAGGAAATCAATAGTCTTGGAAAGTTTATATTTTTGTCCAGCATCGTTGGAGTGGAAGCGATTCTTAAATCTACGACTGAACAATTTCAACGAACCAAATTACAATGACCGTACTTAATCAATTTAAATGTGCTGCCACATTGTGGCTCTTTAGCCTCTGGTCGCTTGGCAGCTTCAGTTCAGGTAAGCGCACGAGTGGGTTAATGAGTGACAATTATCAAGGGCCCTCCAAATTTGCCAGAATTCAAATCTAAACGCTGGGTGGTTAGCGATGACTAGGAATTTGGATTCTGAATGCTGGTAGTCGGCGAGAGGCCTACGCATGTGAAATGTTAATTAGTCGGAAGAAGAAAGTTTGAAGTTAGTGGTGGTTGGTTTTATTGAAGTTTCAAAGTCCTACTAAGGTCTGCTTTTTAGCGTTCTACTTTTCGTTCTACTTTTCAACGTAAACCGTTGAAGTCGACTGTGGATCCCTTTCAATCTCAGTTGGTTTCTTTGTAGTCGCGCTTTCTTTCCTCTTCGAGTTTCAGGAGACTCAATTTTGATCTCAAAAACTTTGAGAAGTTTGATATTTCTTTTATACTGGCTTGCTGGACAACGAATTTTAGAGCATTTGCCATTTCACATATTCTAGCTGTAAAAAATACTTATGCTGAGGACGCCTTTATAGCGGAAGCGTATAGCGTTTCCTTAAATTACCACTTACTTATTAACAATAAAAGTTAGTCGAATAAAAAAACTATGTAAGGAAAACACAGTGCTGTTTTGCATTGTTGAATTTTATTTAAAATGCAGACCTAAAGAATTCAAATTTAATACATTTATATATTCGTCTAAGCAATCAGACAAATCTACATCGCAGCATTAAGACCGCAGTTTACATAATTTTGCATGTGGAATGTAATAATATGGTATTTAGGGAAAAGACAAATTTGGAAGTTCCTAAACTCGTGAGATAATATGCCATTTTTGTTTGCTTGTATCCTGATATATTTTAAACACTGCACGTATTTTAACATGAGCAGAAAGCTGTTAACTTGTGTGCGTGACAAGAGAGCTGGGTAAAGCGAGAAGCCCACAAATGCCATTTTGAACTTCAGATTATAAACAATATTAGTGTATTATTAAACAATATAAAACTAGCCAAAATACCCTGTCCTACCCTCCCACCTTCCCCATAAATTCCTCTCTCACTCAGAAAAGTTTTCATTACAAACCTTCTATCTCCGGTCACCTTACGTATTCCTCTTATTTTTGCCTTTTCATTATTATCATTAATTTCCATTAATCATCATTATATCATTAATTAATAATCATTATTTCCTTAAAAACAAAACAGGGTAGCAAAGACGTATTAGAATTTAAAGCAGCTAAGACTACCAAATGTGCGAGATAAAGGCTTGAGATGGGAACTTCCCCGCCCATTTCAATCCCCAGCTGAATTCATCCTTTGAACTCCCATTGTAATCCCATTATTCTCGCATTATGCAAAATAAAATCCTAATTCCATTAATCATCATTATATCATTAATTAATAATCATTATTTCCTTAAAAACAAAACAGGGTAGCAAAGACGTATTAGAATTTAAAGCAGCTAAGACTACCAAACAAGTTTACCTTAGAATGTTAACAACCCAACGATTAATTCTGTATATCCTTCTTTAATTGGAAGGAATGGTTTGATCTCTGTCAAATAAAGAGCATTCGTTCAAATAATCATTTTATTTCTGTATGGACTGTGGTCTGCACTGCACTAAAGCTTAATTAGCAGGAAATTGTTGTAGACTATTGTGTAGAATTGAAAAAAAAAAACGTCACAGACTTTATTTACAATTAAACATTACATTATGTAGTAGTCAATATGCGGTACTAATCACGATTATTTTTTTGACTTACGTATTATTTGAGTACTTAAACTAAATTAAAAAATAAACATAAAACACAAAATATAATATGTTGCATGAATATTCCATTGTGAAACGATTTGCTTTTCGATTTAAAAAAAAAGGTTCCATGTCATATGATTAAGCAAGTTGAATCAAATAAATCAGAATCTAAAAGTACACATTCTGCTAATTTCGTTCAAAGTTCCAAGATGCTGATATTCTTTAGCTGCAATCCCGAGTGGCATATTTACCGCGTAGAATTTAAAATATCACTCACCAAATTTGGATTTGGTCTCTGCCTCGCTGAAATTTAAATATAATGCGGCAGTTAATACCTTTTAGGAAGCTGAGATTCAAATTGGAAGGAAGTTGCCTGGTTCGTTAGGTTTGTATTTCCCTGTTAAATCATTCATTTCGGCTTTTCACTCCTCCCTTTTTCTCTGGATTTAGACGTCCCTAGTGTGGATTTGTACCGATAAAAATTCAATTAAATTTACACAATGGGTCTGGAGGTGGTTCGCATTTGACAATTGGAAATAGAACCACCAAATTGGAATGCTGCAACTTGTACTGTGCGAGATAAAGGCTTGAGATGGGAACTTCCCCGCCCATTTCAATCCCCAGCTGAATTCATCCTTTGAACTCCCATTGTAATCCCATTATTCTCGCATTATGCAAAATAAAATCCTAAAATAGAAGACAATTTACTGTACTAGCAGATGGCTTCCTTTGAACTTGACTGAACTATTTCAATTTCAAATTTTTCCTTACGATTTTGATAAAATTATTTTTTGTAATATAATTACGGTTTGTGAGTCATGTAAATTATTGGTGAACTGACATTTGGAGATCGACAATTCGCCTATTCAGTACCTTTAAAATACACATGGAATATTTTAATACTATTTTATAGAATCAAGAGCAAATTATTACATTGTAGCTTTTAGTAGCGAATAGTCATTTAAAAAAATATTCGCGCAATAGCAGGTGTAAACGATATGTTTTGCGTGAATATATCTGACAAAAAGGGTTGGATTTCAACGAAGGGGGGCCAAAATATCAGAGACGTTGCGCAGCCAGAAGAAGATTAGGTTTCCCTGCGCGAAAACTTTAAAACCTAACCTTCTCATGAGGGAAAACACTGGCTGTGGCCCCCCTTCGTTGAAATCCAACCGACAAAAAGTTGCATTTTTTAAAAAGGTGTATTTTTTCATTTAATTTAATTAAACTAAATAATTGAAGCTTAGATTTTTCGACACTATAGATTCAAAAAGTCTATCAAACTTATTCTGATTCTCGAAAAATAACAATTAAACTCTTGTTCATACTGTTTACATTGCCCTTGTTTTTATTACCGGGAATGAAAACTAAGAATTCCCGGTAATTTGCCGTTAGCGGTAATGGTAGAACGTCACCGGTAATGCAGACCCTAACTATAACGCTCTGGAAGCCTATTCACCATTGTCCTGTATCTTTTCCCTGGTGGTAAATTCAAATGTTACAGGTTTTGCTATTCATCAAGGAGCTGGCAGAGAAGGTGTTAAGGACGTGGTAGGAGATACCAGCTCCTCTCCTTTCTCCAATCAGTTCGCATAGAGCTTTCTCAACCAGCTCTCAGAATCTCTATTCATCAAAGGCTCCACCCCCTCCTAGTATTTTAAATTCGCTGGTAACTTTACGGCAATCTGATGGCACCTTTACAGTTACCAGCTTTTGCATTTCATTCGTTAAAACTAACTTATAATTAAAAATAACATCTAAAACGTCACATTTTCGCATCCAACTTATTGTTTGAATTAAATACTTAATATGTAATATGTAATATACTTAATATGTGATAATATGTTTAAAAACGTTTTCTCAATTAGTTTTATTAAGCATAATTCAGTTTGCGTTTTTTCAAGGGAACCCTTTTTTTGGACCTTGAGTAGGATGAAGAATCATTGTAAAATGCTAGTGCTACGAAAAATGTTGGACGTTGAAGCGGCTTGGTGGCCTCCATTCACGAATTAATGCATACACTTCTTGCAATTAAACATGTATTTAAATGTTAAACCTTTTTGGTTTGTGTTGTGATTGGGATCATTACTGAACCCAGGTTGAGCCTCATTGTCTTTATCATCTAAACTAACATTCGCTGTTATTCAAATTCCGTTCAGTTTCTAATTTGTGCCAGCAGGTTAATTGTTCGAGGTGTATTTTATGAACGACCTAACGTCATACCCTCCACTGTCCATGGGTTCCGTGAAGGAACCCTAACCTTAAATGAACAATTAATGTTAGTACCTGGTTGTGTAATGCTACTGGTTAAATAATTAACCCAATACGAGCGTGATCTCCTTACAAAACGACAGTGGAACGTCTTAACATGGTTCAGAGCGTTGGGTCATCCTCATTGGAATCAGTGGGTTCGTTACGTAGCACATACACGTGATTAGAAAAAACAATTTTGGTTAACCTTGTGACTGGGTTCATTACTGAACCCTGGTCGAGCCTTGTTGTCATCCTCATTTTAACTCACCTCATTGTGATCCCAATTTTGTTCAGCTTCAAATCCGTGCCAGCAGGTCAAATTTCCGAGGTGTATTTGCTGAACGATCTGGTATACCCTCCGGTGGTGTACATGGGTTACCTGAAAGAACCCTAACCTTAAACGAACCATTACAATTAGTAACTGATTACTGCTACTACTGTCAAAATTATTAAAACGCAAACGTGATTCACTTACTAACTACGGCAGTGTCTTTTGTTCACAGAGTATTAGATCATTCTCATTGGAAACAGAACACATAACTGTGATTTGAAATAAAAATTAGAAGATAATTTAGCTAATTACGATAATCGTGTCAGTAGGTCAAGTGTTAGAAGTGTATTTGTTAAACTATCGTGTGTTATACCCTCCGGTGTGGTGAATGGGTTCCTTTGGAAAGCCCTCAGTTTGAATTAGACATTACAATTAGTAACTGATTGCATACTGCTACTTGCCACATTATACAATAAATCAATACAAAAGGGATCCACTTACGCAACTACTAGAGCGTCCTGACTTATTAGCCCAGTGTTTAAGCATCCTCAGGATAGGAATCCCTGGGTTCTATTATTGAACCCATTCATGGGATGAGTAATCACAATTAATTAAGAAATAGACCGTTTAAGGTTAATGATTTGATTAAATGGGTTCCGTATCCGGAACCCTTGTTAGACACTTACAATAAGCAATTAAGTAACAATAAGAATAAACTTATGGTAAAATCACGGCAACCACTGAGTCGACTGCATTGTCATGTTCCTCCCTAACTAATTAGTTAGTCGAGTTGGTGACAATGGAAGTTCCAAATTATGATATATAATTACTAAGATTAATTAATTAATTAAAGTTTGAATTCAAACACTTTACACTTGCCAAAGTGATTGATTTCAATCCAAATTTGGCATACTTTGCTACTAACTCCGCCCCTTCTAGGAGAAAGGCTTTCACCGAGATACTAGAACGCGCGGAAGATTTTTATAAGTACCAGAGTGGCGACCTCTTAGAGACTTATCTTAAGTATCGCTAAGAGGTCGCAACTTTAAGACCTTGCTATAGGTAGGCTTCCCGGCAATAATTATGTAGGTTGTAGGTTGTAGGAATATACGCATGTCAGCAATCTAGGCAACATAAACCTAAGTTTAATAGACTTCTCACATATGAAAATACAAAAAACAGAGCAGTTAAATTTAAACTTTCCATTACAGCACAGTATCATTAATTCTTGTATGCTCTGGGCTGAAAAATTATAAATTGATTTTTAAAAAGTTTGATACAATATGCAAAATTTCTTTCTTAAATTGTAGAGCAGCTGGTTTTCAGCCGTATTCTGAAAGTACAGAAACATGTTTAAAAAATCCCATCGGAAATTCAATATAGAATACAAGTTTCGAAGAAGTCATAACACTTGAGTGAAAGTCCATTTGAAATAAATTGAGAAACTTTTCGCCCGCTATTCCAGTCGTAATAGAACAATTTGCAACTTTTTATATAAGAAATTTTGCACATAAAAATGGTGCCATGTTGCATTAGATATGTAGCCTTGTCTGGACAAATAACACTTAAACTCGCTTCCTTTCAATCTTGTCGCACTTAGAATTATTGAAAACCAACCGAATAACTGGGTCATGTATATGTCCTATTTACGATCACTTTCTTTCCGGATACTGCGTTATAACTCTCCAAATTTATCGCGCTTAACACATAACATTAATCGCTTTACCATCTCAAAAAGAATTTTTTTTTTACATATTTGTTATCTTGATACCACGCAATGGTCAATTTTATTATTTAAACAGTTCCAGTTCGTTTTGAACTAGAAGTTAACTATACCATTATGAGTAATAAAGTACTAAATGAGATCAAATATAACTATTAAATATATTGTTGATTGAAAAATTTAAGCACTAGAATATTCCACTTTGTTGTTCCAGCGAGATTGGTGTTCTAAAAACAACGATGGTGCTCATGTAGTGAAAAAAAAATCCGAATTGAACAAATTCTTAAATCATTCTCTTACACCCAACGACGTAATTCCGGCTCCCCGCTGCATTTTATTTTTTACAATGGCAGCTTGGCATTTCTGCATTTCACTAGAATAGAACCAAATTTCGTATATTCCCTCCGTTATTCTGTATTTTTTTAGAAGCATTAGAAGTACTCCACAATGATATAACTTATGTGTGTGGTTCAAAAAGTCTCTCAAAAAGTGAATTGCTCCTTCTATCTTTTTTAAGTCAACAGTATTCTCTTGTAGAATTGACGGGGTGAATCCGAAAGTAAATCGTATTATGTCACCCTCTTCCCACTCGGATCTTTCTACTGGATATTTTTTCGTGCGTTTGGATTTTGATTAAAGCCACAGTAAGTCCCGGAGTCAAGGGAAAACGGAAAGTTCTCTCCTCGATATTTGGCATCAGACAGGAATTAATGAATGTGCGTTGGCTTACCAGAATAAAAATGAAAAGTAAATTGAATTAAATCCAAACAAGTTTAGCCGTCTGGAAAAGGGAAAGAAAATAATCCCGCATTTGGATCTAATCGTCCCCACACACAGTGAAACGCCGAAATCAAAAGGGACACTAAAATTAATCTATTGCAAAATGTTGTTTGTCAAGATTCCAAAATTCTTCTTTTGCTGTCCTGGTTGAGAAATAATATTGTTTCCCATAAGACACCGATTAAATTAACGGATAGAATGACAGAAACAACTTGTTTACAAAAATAATTTTCTTCAAATTCTTCCTTAGTTGATCATCAATATAATTGCATAAAATTGGGAGATTAAACTTGTTACAAGGTTACACGAATACGTTTACTTAAAACAGAATAGTATAAGGCAATTTATGAAAATAATTAGGTAAAACAGTACGAAGTGGAACGATATAATAACAAGAGTCAGATGCTACAATGCTAGTAATAAAATTTAGAAAGCTCGTCAATTGTATAAAATGCCATTGAACATCTTCAAATTTTACGTAATTCGGCATATACTTGAAGTTCATTTTCAGAACCAGAACTGGTCGAACATAATGGTTATTTAATGGAAAATCGCATCAAGTTAAATAGTTGAATTGGCTAATGGCCTATACCCCTCCCTCCTTATCTAACAGCAAGACTTTTGGGTTCGTTTCAAAAGAATCTTCCAAATTCAAATAATGTTTTCATCGTGTTAGAGCCATCAATAATATTAGGATGTAGGAAGTTAATGATGAGACGGGCCTAAAAATCTTACTGTTAGCAGATGAGGTTATGGTAGCTTAAACGCCGTTATATGAGTAAGAAAAGTAATATGTAAAATTGGCTTCCCATGGCTTTCTCTGGCTTTGCATCGGATCAATTTTTGCTGTTTCTCTCTTCTAAGGCATCTCCGTAAAGTCCTGTGATTCGTTGAAGTTTTTTAACGGTGGAGGAATCGAAGGAAATCTTTTATTGCCGTACTCGAGATATATGGGACACCTTATAACTTTTGCCCTTTGTCATCTTAATGTTTTTACTACTTTCTCCACTTTCTCCACTTTCACAATCTCTCCTCGCTCCCACTCCCTTGGACTCTCTTAACTCAAGGAGACTTCCTGACACAGACAAAGCATCGATTTTTTATACTTCCTTTTTGGACCTCAGCGGGCATTCCACACTTGTCAGTATGTCGTCGCACTAACCAAATTCTATTAGGCAACTCATAGTGACAGCGTAAAGAGGCCTGCCCTGCCATTTCAAATTATAACTTTCTCACATGTCACATTTACATATTCATACTTGTTAGTTATGGTCAAAGTTTCGCAATTTGAGAAGTGGGCCCCACGGAGTGCCTTCATCCACAACTTTCACTTTTATTTACATTTTTATGTTCGATTTCGTCCACTTCGGAACCGTCTTGACATTCTAATTGAAAGCGGCATTGCTAGCAGTCGCCTTTTTAGTATTTGCTTTTGGAAAATGAGATTCGACTTCAGCTCAAACATTATGTCCGTTGAAAATGGAATCCTATAACGATGTTACAAAGTAGTCTCTGATATTCGTAACTTTCACAAATACACCACTGTTCGTCAGTTTACAACTGAAGCACGTAAAGCAACAAAACAAATTTTACGATCACAAAGATTAATAACTGAAAGTTAAAATTCCTAAAATTTCTTGAAGCCCAATACTTTTCGAGTAAGCTTTCGTTCCAATTTGTAAGCATAATAACTAGCAGAATCATTTTTAAACAACAAAAAGTAAAGAGAAATTGTCAGTTGGGGTATCACTCATAACCTCAACAAGTATCATGTGATAAGGGCTGGAATGAAAGAAGGAGAAAGTAGGCCAGGAACAGGAAACAAAAAAGATTGGTCAGGATATGGAGACAAAAGCCGAAAAAGAATTTGGTCCTTCTTTCACTCCTTACTTTTCTGAAACTGACTTTCTCTTCCTCCCAATAATGTACTTTCCTTGTTTCTCTCCAGAGTCATAGTCATGGAATTTCTACTCAATAATAATGTAAATTTTGTTACAATGTTTACTATTAATTTCGAGCTCAGGAAA
>VYYI01000504.1:0-30255 GCA_021029175.1 Bilobella aurantiaca
CCCGTGACGTTTCTGTTTACGGAAGGAGTTTAAGAGCGCATGCATGCAAAATAATGTGCATGCAAAATAATTTTAATTCAAAATTATAGGTTGTTAATCTATTTCAAGGAGATGCTTATGCTTGATGCGAATAGTAAGGTTTAATAGTATTCCACTCGATCAAATTGACCATCTCCTTCTTCGGGGGTGTTATTGGTGAGTGCTAGTGCGACTTTCAAAAATAGAAAAAAGGTAGACCGGCTGTGTTAGTGTATGCTAGAGCGACTTGAAAATATGGCTTAAAAGTTAGGAAATAGTGTGTTCGTTAGTCTCCACACACAATCCGTTTGTTTTGTTTAGTGAGTTTAACAAAGTGATTAATTAACTAAGTGATATTTAACAAAGATAACTTCATAGGAGTAACAGTTAAAAGTAAAGCTTAGTGATCAGCTGCGCCTTGTCAGATAAGCAATTTATATTTATTTATTTTTTATAAAATACTGTTATCTTGAAAATGACAACTTATTAAAAAGATAATGTTATTTGTTTTTAGGGGGAGGAGCCTTTTTTGCGAGCAAATGTCTCTTCTGTATGGTCCGTATGATATGTTTGCTTTTAACCTAGTGATAAATTTATATATTGTGAACTACTGAAACTAACCTGAATCGTAGTTAAAGCCTCTTACAGGGTTTAACTCGCATAAATCTTAAAGATTGTGGTTTGTTATAGGTGCAGTATTAGAGGAAGGTGGGTTCCGTAGCTCAGCGGTGTGATTTTTAAATGTTCCTGGAGATTGTGATGATGGCTCTAGATGGTGGTTCAATTCAAAATGTTCCGGATCAGTGCGAAAGTTGCTTACGGGGCGTGGTTGGAGGCGGTGATTGATGCGAAGCCTTGTGCGGAGGATGGGTTCCAGATCAGTGCGTATAGGTACCAGGATGCGCAAGCGCAGAGGTACAGCCAATAAAATATTTAGTTTCCACTTGAACTTTTAATTGCTTCAATATTACTAATGATTGCTTGGAACTTAGACAGGCTTCGTGGATGACCATTGGTGAGGTGAAATTAATATATGATTTTGTGCATTGGATTGACGTAATGCTAATATGCTTCTTGTGTGCATAGGTGTAGTCAAGAAAGAAGAGAAGAGAAGAGATGATGATTGAAGAATGGCGACAAAAATTCGTATGAATGAGAGTAAATGTGGGATGGTGGGGACCTGCATACCTTGGGCAAGTGATGCAGGCTCGATAGGCCCTGCCATCCCTTGTATGAGAAGAGGCTGCAACCGTGCCGTGTCGACCTTGGGCAAGTCACTCGCGCACGGGGTAGTTTCCATCTTGTGTGCATCTCGTGTGTATGTGCAGTATAGCAGCATATAGCTAGGTGTGGTAGGATTAGACCGAGGTCCTAAGTTAAACCGTCCTATGAAATTAGCCAATTTCCAAAGTCATTGCTGAATGTAGACTAGTTTTTACGTTTCCTGTTTCTTAGTAGCGCACGGCGTATTTTTTGAAAAGTATTAATTGTAAATGGATAGAAACTTATTTTATTCGATTTGGGGATCAATACAATTTTAAATTGGTGCAATTTGGAAACGGGCAAATGAGTGCTCATGAAAAGAAAATAGATTAAATCTGCATTATTTGTTTTATTATACTTTATCGTTTTGACAAGTAGACTTGTTCAATATTTAATTATTTAAACTTGAACTAGGCATCCGATGGCTCGGCATAATCATTTTCTTGTACGTTTTCTAACTCTTCAGATATTTCATTCTTCTTCAGATCTTCCATAAAGTCTATTTCCATCTGTTTACGAATTTCCTTAAAGTTTTCACGAGATTGTTTTTGACGCTTTTCAGTGCGCAGATAAAAGCACACATGCTCCAGGAAACAAGCAACCTCTATGGGCTGCAGTTCTTCTCCATGCCATTTAAATTTACCAGGATTCTTATCCATTTCACAAATATCCTCACCAAATTTCCAGTTGTGATATGATTGATTTGTTGGTTTGCTATGATCTAGAAATTTCCAAAAATGCTGAACACCTCTTAATAGCTCCCCAAGCTCATGAAGTTTAATCGAAATTTTTGATGAGCCTTGTTCAAAGACTAGAAGCGTTTGTCTATTGTGTACACATATATCCCATGAAAGAGACATGATAAAGCTTCAAAGAACAAAATCTGACTATTCGTTTTACCAATTTTCTCTTCCTTTTATATTCAAATTTTTGTATTACGTCATATATTTTAATTTAAGTGATAATAATAATGTTGAGTTTGAAAATTTTGCTGGGTTGATCTAAACGTTTATTACTTTATTTCCTTCAGAAATGAAACGAGGCAAAATCAAATGTGATTTCTCTGTAGTTTTAGTTTATCTTGTTTAATTCTTCTTCCGTTGCTTTTTGGTACCATTCTAAGATTTCGTCTGCAGCCCAGTGCTCCTCTGCAGTCTAAGTTTGAACAAAGGGTAAATTAGAGACTTATATTTAATCAGCATAAAATTAAAATTTTACCATGACTAAATCCCCAGCGTTAACGTCGATTGAATAGGCGTCTCGAAATATGTTTAGTTTGCCTTGCTTAATTGCAAGAGGCTCATACTTCTTGTAATTGATGGTATCAATGGACTCATTCCATAATGTCAAAGTAAATTTACCAGTTCTATCAGCCACTTCAAGTCTTCTGATCCGAGTTTCATTTAAAGTTTCCACCTTGCCAACCCCCAAGACCAACACCGCAACATCTAAGCGATTATAATTGCTTAATAATACCGTCAATAATTTTTTATCTAATCCTTATTACCAACAAAGGCATATTCAGCATATTTCGGAAAGTCCTTGAAGCTCACTGGATTCCACCCAAAATCGATTTCTTCACATAGCCGATATACCTGATCTTGTTTTGAAATGGAACAAGTGATACATCCTGTCTCAAGTTTGGATTGCTTTATTGCAATGCCTTTGAGGCCAATGCATTTCTTGAGCTTTAAATAAGTAAATTTAAATTCAAAATTACTTATATTAACAAATTTTGATTAACAATATCTGTAGTTACCATAAGAAATGGTTTTAACTTTTCAATTAGATCATTAAAAATGGTTAACTTAATGTCCCCCGATATGTCGGATAAGACAAAATGTTGAACTTTCCCTTTGCTCTCCTTCTTTTTGCCAAAATGGAATATCCTTCCAACTTTGACAATTACGCCATGAATATTTCTTTCCCTATAGTTTAGAAAATAATCAAACACAATTACTTCTATATCAGCCTATACATATAGATAAGTTTGTTCATACCTAGTTGAAATTTCCAAATTCAAATCTCCAATTCTTGTAAATGGAAGCTCAAGATTCTCGTCTTCAGTTTCTTGTTGAGCGGAATCTAATTTCTGTTTCCAGACTTCGAAAAAATTTTTACCGGAATTAGGTAGTTTTGGTGGTGGAGCTTCATCCGAGTCTGAGTCAATCACAGCTCTTGCGCTTTTCGCCCGTTTTATTTTCGTAGCTTGTGCTTCCAGCGTAGGAGCCTCGTCCGAATCAGAATCAATCTCGTTAGCTTTTGCGCTTCTTGTACGTCTCATTTTTGTATCTTGGATATCGAATGAAAAATGAAAAATAAGTTCTCTTTCTTTTATAGTTTGGATACCTTTCACAAGCTTCTTAATTCATAATTACTTCAAAATTCAATATGCAGAATTTATGCAATATGCACCATCCTACTAATCCGATTATTAATGCTAAATCATACATTTATGAATTCATCTTGCAAATTAAATGCACTGATTTGCATTTTAATCCCTTCCACATGATTGCAATAATTATGTCACGCTGCAAAATTCATGATCAAAGATGGATTATAAGATTAATAACAAATGTGCATCTCTAGCAGAGAGAAAAAAATTGTAAGATTCAGATTTAAAATATGTCTGTTTTCTTAGACATCCAATATTGAATTGGTGCCAGAGTTTTCTTATTTAAATAAGACAAATAAGCAATCCAAGTACAAGTTAGAATTTAAAAACTTTTCTTGTCGCGTCTCATTTGTCACATACTTGGGTTTAAAAATGCTTCGACAACTATTGTTAGAAAGCAATTTGCCACCTAAAAAACGTCTTTGTTATCGGTCTGAAACTGAAACTAATTGCCAAATTTGCAATATCAAGTTTGCAAAAGCATTTCAATTAAAAAACCATCTCGCTGGCTGTCACAGTGTGAATTCTACAATTTGCGAACTTAGCCAATTAAGATCTTATCGTAACAAGCAATGTGTAATTTGTGCATTGGAATTTCCGAATCATCTGAAGTTGCAAGAACATACTTATTTAGCTCATCCTGAACTTTATGAAAGGAGCGATCAATTTGGCGCCGGCATCGAAAACAAAATTGAAGTGGTTCACGATTCTAATTCTGTAGGAGCTGTCGCTGTGTTCTTTGCAGACATGGACTATTTTATTTGTAATGAGACCTCTTCTGAGACTATGTTTTTTCAAAGTGTTCAAAGGTCTTGTTTTCAGAAGCTGGAATATGAAATTGCAAAAAGAAAGAACATAAAAGTCTTTTTTAACCTGGATTGTTTGTTCATTAAAGAAGAAAGCGATGTAGTCAACAGCAAAATCGGAAGATTCACCTCATTTTCTCATTTGTTGCTTCATGTCGGAATGATTCCGCAAGTATGGTCTTTGGCTTGTACAAAATTCAGTTCGGAAATTGAAGCTTTCACAAATGAACGAAGCGGTTGGGTCCTCGACAAAATAACTAAGTTCAAGTTCACCACATGTAAATACAAAATCGGCAGTATTGGATCCTATATTGACACACCATACCCCCTTAATTCGTTCAAAACTATTCTTCTTAACATCGATAATCGTGACAGTGAGCATGATATAGATGAAAACAAGTGTTTTTTATGGTCGGTCTTGGCACATGACTTGGTTGCTGGCGTTGACCGAGGAAACAAGAACAGAAGTCGAATTGACAAAAAAGTGTCGACTTATGCCCCCAAAATCAACAGGATAGACTTAAATGGTATCGAGTTCCCAATGACATTAATCCAAATCCCAAAGTTTGAGAAATTGAATCCGACTATTTCATTGACAGTTGTTGGTTATGACATGGACGAGCTTGAAGATGAGATAAGTTCAGATGAAGAAAGTGAAACAAATTCAAAAGCAAATGACAACCTTGGTTTTCACTCTGTGCGCTTCCAGCATATCCAAAAAAACACTTCAGTTTTGTACTCTTCAACTGAAGTCAAAAGCATTCACGTTGACTTGCTGTGCCTAATGCAAGGAAATAATTCACACTTTATCCTTATTAGGAGTTTGGAAGGGTTTCTACGAAATCCAAACAATCATCACATGAGTAGGACTTGTCGAAGATGCTTACAAAATTTTGAATCGGAAAAAACGCTGCATGATCATCAGGAAATTTGTAAACATTATGGCTTTCAAGCTGTAAGATTTCCCGATGAAGATAAAGCATTCCTTTCGTTTAACAGATGGGATCGCACACAAAAAGTCCCATTTAGGTTTTATGCTGATTTTGAAGCGTTCATTTGTGACTACGATTTTAACGATCCGGACGAGATGGAACGACGCCTAATGAAAGCAGCATTTTTTGATAGAAATCCGAGACATCAACCTCCCAAGTCCAACCGCTTCAACATTCACAAGGCGTGTGGGTATGCTTGGATATGTGTGGATTTCAACGGGGCTCGCAGATATGGCGAGTTTTATCATGCTGATGACAATGCAGTTGATATTGCTTACAAGTTTGTAAGAAGTATTGCAGAGTACACAGAAATTCTCAGTGAAGAACTGCTGCAGTATGAATTGGAAGCACCTTCAGAATTAGCTAAAATCGTTACAGTTGAGGAACTGAAAAATCAAAAATCGGAGAATAAGTGTTGTTTTTGTAAAGTTTCGTTCTGTGAGGGTGAAATGCAAGTACGCCATCATTTACACCTACCACCGTACAATTTTGTAGGACTCGCTCATCAACTATGCAATCTGAAAGCACGAATCAGAACTGACTTTCCAATATTTATGCATAATTTTTCTTCCTATGACGTACATTTTATTGTGCAATCAATGGGACAATTGACAAAGGATAAAGTTATTATCGACAAAAGATGTATTCCAAAGTCTTCCGAAAAGTTTCTTTCCATTTCAATGTTCCTACCCAAGAAAAAATGTCTCCGCGGAAGCCCTCTAAAAGAAGTTTGCATTCCCCGCAGAACAATTAGATTCGTAGATAGCCTTGGCTTTACTCTGAAGTCCTTAGATGTTTTAGTCAATGTTCTCAAGGCTGACCCAAACGCTTCTTTTTCTATGACTAAATCTGAGTTCGAAGAGGAAATTGCACAAGGATGTGACATCTCTTTATTGCTTCAGAAAGGCGCCTACCCGTACTCTCTCATGAAGACAGTGAATGATTTTAAAAGAAAAAAGCTTCCACGTCGCGATGAGTTTTACAATTGCCTTACGGAGGAAGCCATAAGTGAAACAGTCTATGAGCATGCAGAAAAAGTTTGGAAAAGTTTTCAAGTGAAAGATATGGGTCAATGGCATGATATCTACGTAAGATTGGACGTGTCACTATTGGGGGACATCATGGAAAACATTAGGGAAATTATGTTGAACAGTTACGAGTTAGATATTGGTCATTATTACTCACTCCCAATGATGTCGATTGACTGTGCCCTAAAGAAAAGTGGAGTCAAACTTCAGTTAATTACCGATGCGACCATGCATTGTTGGATAGAGAAGGCAGTCCGTGGGGGCTTTGTTAGTGTTGGATCTCAACGTACAGCATCTGCCAACAATCCGTATATGGGTTCAGAGTACAACCCAAAAGAACCAAATAGTTACATTCTCTATATCGACGCTAACAATTTATATGGAAAGGCAATGAGCTCTCCACTTCCAGTTGATCAGATTGCTTGGATGGATGAAATTCAGTTAGTTCAAATTAATGAAAACGTAGCTGATTTCTTAAACACAACCCAAAGTGACGCTTCCACTGGCTACTTGCTGGAGGTAGATCTGCAAGTTCCACCGAATTTACATTGTGAACTGAATGATTATCCTCCAGCACCGGAAAAGCGCAAAGTGCAATTGGAAGAGCTGTCTAACTCATATCAGATACCACTATTACAAGATCTTGGGAGCACAGGAGTTGATAAAGTGGAAAAGCTTATCGCTGATTTGCATGACAAAAAGAACTATATTGTGCATTATAAAACCCTCAAAGAATACCTATCGCTTGGATTGAGAGTTAGTAAAGTTCATAGGGTGCTGAGCTTTAGACAATGGCCTTGGATGAAGCCATTCATTGACTATAATACAGAAATGCGAAAATCAGCTACTACTGCATTTGCGAAAGACTTCTGGAAACTCTTGAATAACTCTGCTTACGGAAAAACAATTGAGCAAGTGCGAAATCGACAGAACATAAGAATTGTTACATCACGGCGCGAGGCCCTGTATTACAATAAGAAGCCTACAATCCGAAACATAGTTGTGATAAATGATACAACTTGTTTGTTTATGATGCAAAAACGCTTTGTTACCTTAGATAAGCCTATTATTACTGGTGTTTGTGTATTAGAACTAGCCAAGCAAATTATGTATCGCATGCATTATCAAGGTATAAGACAAATGTACGGCAATTCAGCTCGGTTATGCTACACGGATACCGATAGTTTTTTATTTAGAATTGAGGCTAATGACATTTATAAAGATATGCTAGAACACAAGGAAATGTTTGACATGAGTGAGTACCCTTTAAATCATCATCAATTTGGAAAATTTCATAATTCAGAGAACAAAAAAGTCCTTGGGAAATTTAAGGATGAGGCTGCAGGCAAAATAATTACGCACCTCATATGTCCACGACCAAAAATGTATGCGCTAAGAATAATTGGTTTTGAGAAAATGGAAGACGGTAGCTATTTCCTTAAAGAAACGTTATCAAAGAAAATCAAAGGTATAACAAAACGAGCAATAAATCATCAGGTTAAGTTTGAACATTTTTCGCAAGTCATAGAAAACAATATCCATACTGTTGTAACTATGAGGGGATTTAGAAGCATTGAACACAGAATTTTTACGGAAGTAGTTCAGAAAAAAGCTTTAAATGGGTTAGACACAAAAAGATTTGCTATAGATAATGTACAAACTTTAGCGTTTGGACACAAGGACATTTGTTTATATGATAAATGAAAAAATGTAGCTAATCAAATTATATGTATAAATAAACAAATAAAATTCTCAGTTCTTTTATTTCTTATTTTCATTAAAATATTTACAGCATTGATCTGTTGTAGGAAGGACCGATTTGAGTTTACAAACTTGCTTTGATACAAATATTTTTACTATTCTATCATTCTTTATAGTATCAGAAGAGAAGCCATTATAAATTGTGTTTAAGCATCCTCGGGATTTGTAAAGTTGAAATATAAAGTATATGCTGTAGTGACCACATACATTGCTGTACTCATTCTGCAAACATCTTATTCCTTGAATAGTAATGAACTGACTCGCAAAAATAGCTATGGCTTCATCGTATTCTTGAATTTCCTTGCCATATGAATCCAAAAATAATAGAGGAGAATTTTCGGATTGTTGATATAGTGTAAGCCAGTGTACTCCAGGTCCACGATCAGAATTGACAATTAGACATAAAGGATAGTCTCTCACTTTGAAACCAATAAGATAATTACAAGGTAAAACGCTATAGGTACAGCGCTTTCCTTTTAGAAAGCACTCCAAGTAGCCAAGGGCTTGCGCCGTATTCATTGTTAAATTTTTGTTGTAGAAAAGTCTTTGAAGTAAACGTTTCTGCTTTTGTCAATATACAAAACAGATTGATATTCAGCGTACACGATCACAGCAACAGCTTCACTTAGTGCAGCCTTAAACTTGAGGTCAATTCTAACGTTCCCGTACTTCGGTAGTATAAATCCGTCTCGAATTTGACGTAAATTATACACCATTAATGGATGTTTTTGGAAGGTTTCACGAGTAATATCAATTCCAATATCTTCATTTGAGATTCCAAGTCCTTCAAACAAGTTGTTATAGAGTTGTATATAAGTTCCTGAACCGATATCTAATTGCAAAGGCAAATTTGCCGTTGCATCTCCGTTTACAGCAATTTCAACCCGCGATAAGCTAAAATGATTGAAAGCGAGAGGATTCTTAGTAATGTCCCCACCGTAAGCTTTTGCAGAAACAAGTCCCAGGACAATCCTATCAGGTAAAAGTCCTGTCAACAGCGCATCATTGACATCACTGACTGTTCCTTGTGCGAGTGAGTATGATTTTACTTCGACGCGTTTCATGGGATACCTGACCGAATGGCCTTGTTCCATTGATTGAAGCGTTGAAGTTAGAAGTGTTGAAAGTAGGTTATGTTTTTTAACAAGCAGTCGAGCTTCGACAATTTTTAAAATGCCCTTCACGTCATCATTTGTCATTAGGCAAAACGCAGGTGTTGAGCGAAGAAAAGAAATTCGCATATCAATTCCAGGGATCAAGTATTTGTTCTGTAGAAAGATATCACAAAACGGTCTACCAATCATTTCAAACACTTTGCTTCCTTTTGTAATATTATATCGTTGCTTAAATCCATCATCTTTGGAAATATCACTATTGCTGGGATCTAATTCTTTAAAGTAGAGTGCACATTGTGCTTGTGATTTTTTGTACTCTTTATTAAAATTTAATAATGTGTCCAGATAGCTTCGCACCGCGTATTGATTTGATGCTGGTGTAATTAGCACTTCATTCAAGTAAATAGCTACTTGTTGAAACATAGAATGCAACGCATTGTTAATTGTCGTGATCGGCACTGTTTCTTCAAAATTAGAACCGTCCTCCTTTATAATTGTAGCCTTGACATAAAGTTTTGTTTCTGCGAGGTCAACAAACTGTGTGTCATTTGATTGCAAAAAGAATTCAATTGGCGAGTTTTGATCAGAAATGGATGTAATTGGGTAGTGCTCGGAAGCATGCGTGGAAACTAAACTGACATCATACTGAGGTTCTTCAAAGAGCTGAGTCTCAGACCGGATATATGAGTAAGGTAAATTGTTGGAAGTTTTCATTTTAAAACAAGTAACGTCCCTCCTTTGTTGTTACAACAATGGCTTGTTTACGTTTCTTTTTAAGTGAAGGCTTCGAAATTATGTTCTTCTTTCGTCGCTTTCCCGAACCGGATTGGTTCAAAATATCACTTCCGACACGTTTTAATGCAGTTTTTCCATGCTCCTTCATTGAGTTAGCTAGACTTTGTTTTTTATTAGCGATATCTGTTGCAATTGATCCGACTGCCGATGCTGCATGCGGTAGCACAAACCTCTTGAGGAGAGGTATTAAATATCTTGCTACTGAGCCAAATATTCCTCCTAATCCAACCCCTCGTCCGTACTGTCGTCTTGATCCTCTAAAATATATACGCCCGTCTTCGAAACCTCCAATTTGCCTCATAATTTCTTTTCCCGAAAACGTAGTGTTACGGTGACGTTTCCAAATTGAAATGGGGCTAATTCGCCTGCTTCATTCATTATATATATGTGAATAATGTGAATGGTATCAAATTCGGATATAGCTAAATCCAGATAATGAGGATGTGTAAACTCCTGGTGCTTCTGCTCGCGGCTATCCCCGGTATAAGAAATAACTCGGAGACAAGGAGCCATCGTGTCTCCAATGTGTTGAGGTCGCACAAGGTTACAATATACAAAGAGTTTGGTATTACCTGCAGCTACAAACACTTGATATAATCCAGTGCTACTACATTGATTCTTTCCGTCTTTATTCAATGATGTAGGACAGGTCAAGGTATCGTTTCTAAGCCCTAATAAATCTTTTAGTTTAGAAGTCGTTTGAATTTGTTCTTCCGCATTTCTCAACTGCAGTGTAAAATGTACTTGAGATTTAACATATTTGAATGTTGAATTTGGTAGTGCTTCTGTCATCACTTCCATTAATTCTGCAATTGTAGATGCACTGCGTTTGCTCTTTACAACATCATCGCGGACAGAATTCGCATGGTTTTTTCTAATAAATAGTACATCATCTTTTGCAACATATGAAAGTCCAGCTGTGTAACTGATATCTGTCATTGCACACTCCCATTGACCAGGTGGCAAAGAAATAAATGAACCAAGCTTATTTTTAAAATCTGATATCTTATTGTTAAACAATGAAGTTGAGGCATTAGACTGAAGTGTGATATAAAACGATTTTGACATCTTGGTCTCTAAATTACGACTAGACAATTAGACAATCAATCATAAGTTAATAAGGAATGTCGTTATTCGCTGTCCTCCAGCGATATATCACCTACTGGATGTTCCAATACATCCCATACGTCAGAAATACGTTTTTTAGCAGTTTGACCTCTCCTAACATTTATTGGATTTCTCACGGGAGTGCTTGCTTGGGCCGGTGTTTCGAAAAATGTTTCAGGGGAAATCTGTAAGACTTCTTCTTGTTCACGGGTCAAAGGCATTCTGGCTCGAATTTGATGAACAACTTCATCATATCCAAATGGTGTTATAAATTTATCACGCTCATCCTTGTTTACCATATGCTGTAAAATTTGTGAAATGTGGGATCCAGGAAGTCTTAAGTCTCCATCGACAATTACTTCAAACTTTTGATTTATTTTAACTCCGGATTCAATAATTAATTTAAAATAAGCGGCCTTGCCAGCTCCTTTAACATTTTTTAGAATATATGGCGCAGCAACAATCATAAAGTGCTCAAGTGGATCTTTTTCAGGAGTTGTAAAATGCTTCAGCTCAAACGGTTGTCGAGGTGTAGACGGAACATTTAGAGGAATAGTTTTAGCCGCCATATTGACTGGCTCTGTTTTCGAAATATCTTTAACTAAAAGTGGTTTTTGCGCATTCACTTTTCTTTTTTCCAATTTTTGGCGGAGTTTATTTTGATGTAGAATATTTTTTACTTCATTTGGCACCCCTTTTTTCTTCAAAATATTCTCATTTTTTCTCTTTCTTTTAATCTGAACTTTTGCTTTGTGAGTCGATGAAACGAATTGAGATTCTGGAACAAGACGCATTCGTTGCATCATTTTTGAAACAAGGACAGTACTGTCGGTAAGAGCGCTGAAAGAAGAATAGGCAAAAATGCTCCTCCCTTTTGATTTAAAAGCCTCCTATGTTTGACGACTGACTGATATGGTTTCCTTCCAATTGAAACAATTGTTTTACGGAATGGCTTTAATCGCTTAACCGTCGAAGCTGGAAGTGCAACGTTTTTTCTATAAGCATTTAAGACACACTCACAAAGAGTTTTAACCTCTTCAGGACTTGCATGTCGCAATAATACTTTTCTTTGCGCAATACCGCAATGTGAAATGTACTTTAGAAAATCCGCATTAACCTTGACACGTTTAGACATGTTGTATGAACGAATTCAATGCGTGAAATAAGCTTAATTAAGCAATACATTTAGTATATAAGGGTTGTAAAACACAAAAGCTCCAACAGTTCGAATATACAAATTAAATGAGCTGCATTAGCTCCGGGTTTGTTAAATTTTTGCGATTGTTGTTTACAAAAAATTCTTCGACTTCACTCAACGTTTGTACTTCGTGTTCTTTAAATTGTTGTGTTTGCGAGATGACAAAATCACGATCGCCTTCGCCAACATCCGATGTGGACCTTCCAACATTTAAACTAACAAAGTTTAAGAAACATAAGCCACATGTCAAAGGAGTCATTTGCATCCCTACAGTTATTGAAATTAAGCGTCATATATCTAAGCCATTGCCATCCCCACAAATACTATTGGATGAAGGCTGGACAGTCTACTTTGCTGATCAAGTTGGAATTATGTCATCAAATCCTAGTCATCTCCACATTAGAAATTCGTTAGATTCAAATCTTGGAATTAACTTAAATATTGACTTATTCAATTCTTTATTGCAAGCATTGCTAGAACTAAAGAAAATTGTTCAATAAATGATTGCCTTCATGTAAACAATACATGACTCGTCCGGAAATATGTTTGAACGAATTCGATGATCATCATTTTGTTGCTGAGACATATCCAAGAACAGGTAGCTGTTTGGCTTGTTTTTAGTTGCATCTTCAAAGGCTTGAGCAATGATAGGATGTCGTTTTCCGCCGTTCATTTGACGACTTAGATGATTTATGACGCTCATATCTCTGGGGTTCCGAAAAAGAGCAATGTATTTACTGTTCAATGTTAAAGTACGACAGTTCTTGTAGAAGAAATTTTGTAGTGTTATTATCACACTCATTGAGCGGTGACTTGATCCTCGCGTTGTCATATTGCAAACATCTTTGGAAATACTTGCCTCTTCCATAAAATCATCTAATATTACTAATGTGGGAATCATGTTTCCTACCGGGATGTCTACAATAATACCTTTTCTAAATTCAATAATTTCCGAACCGTAGACCTCTCGTAGGCTTGTGGCAAATGGAGGCTCGTCTTCACTGTAACAGTACAATATTTTTTCAATTTTTGGAGTTATTATTTCGTTTTTTCTGCGAATAATATTTTCAATTAATGTAGATTTTCCAGCTTGGGTGGGTCCGGCACACGTCATCACAAACGGATGAGAAAGACGATAGTTAAAGTTCATCTTGACTGTCAAAATTTGACTAATATATTTAGGGGGATAGCATTAGGTTTTAATCATTTGCAAAATGAATCTCAAAGAGCGCTGGCAAAATCTGAATAACTCAAACAGTTTCAGTGGGCTCAAATACTTCAAGCGTGGGATTAAAACTAGTTCAAACAATGTGGATCAAGCTCTTAGAGAAATACCTGCATTTGTCCAGCATTTACCAGCATATAAACGTTTTCCAAGACGACGCGTTTACGTTAGCGGGATACATGAACAATACTCAATGGATTTAAAAGACATGCAAAAATTTGCAAATTATAATCGCAAAAAGAAATATTTACTAGTTGTGATCGATTCGTTTTCAAAACAAGCATGGATTGAAGCAATCCCTAACAAGAGTGCAATTGTAGTTACCAAAGCCATGGAAAAAATTTTGAACCGAACAGGTGGCATTCCAAAAAAGATTCATGTTGACAAAGGAACTGAATTTTTAAACAAAACCATGAAAAATTTTCTAACATCTCAAGGGATTGATCTATTTTGGACATATTCTCCGCTAAAAAGTGTAATAATTGAAAGATTTATTCGCACACTTTTCGGAAAAATTCAACGATACATGACTTATTTCAAAACCAAAAGCTTTGTTAACAAGCTACCAGACTTTGAGAGGGTATACAATAATTCCTATCACAGGAGCATTAAAATGGCGCCAATTCAAGTGACAAAAGACAATGAAGAGCAAGTTTACAACAATTTGTACCCGGAACAAGTCACTAATTATTTTCCTTCTAAATTTAAAATTGGAGACCGTGTACTAGTGGCAAAAAACAAGAAAGTATTTGAAAAGGGGTACTCCCCTAACTATTTTGACGAAATCTACAAGGTTGTGAAAATTCGTGAAACGTCACCACGTGTTTATATCTTACAAGATTTAGCTAACACACCAATTCTTGGTTCCTTTTATGAGAAACAACTAGTAAAAATAAACATGTAAGAAATAAGAACAGGTTAGAAATGTACTGTATCTGCATTTTACGCCTTATTGTTAGAAAAGTAATAAATACTTAAATCGTGTTTATATAGACATTTTACTTACAATAATTTTGTCTATTAGTCTGTCTATTAGTAAATACCTTATTAACATTCAGGATGTAAGTCTGGAAGTCAAGGATTAAAGATTATTTGCATGCATGACCTATTAAACTCTTTCCGTAAACAGAAACGTCACGGGGTCACCTTGACGTGAGGAGTTTACCATCGCTTGCACCCTACTAACATTGTCAAAATTTTTGTAGTTGTGCTATAATTGACCGAGGATAATTGTGCTAGAGGTTAACAAACCTACCGGTATGACTAATGACTATTGAAGCAGCCCGACAATTGTTTTTCGACCGTAGGGAATACACCATATTTGTGTATCCGGATTACACGGAAAGGATTCTCGATAAAGATATGGTGGGAGACGTGACCCATGATAACAAGTTCAGAATCTCCCAAAAAACAATAAATAAATCCTGCTTGCTTGTTTAACATACAACTAAAATAATATAGTACAGAGATACTTCCTAAAAACTGTTGATTTTTCTTGACACAATTAGAATAAACCGTTGCAAACGCAACTAACCATGTAGCGTATTGTACCAGAAGAGTTAGCAGTCATTTATGTCCTGAAGACTGAATAGCTTGTGTTCCCTATTAACCCAGAGAAATTTAAACAAATTTGATTTGTCGGTTCTGGGGTTCCACCCATGTTCAGCCTCCACGACCACAACTTTCCAGGACTCCGCTCACCACTACCACACCACCACTTTTTTACTGTGCTGGTGCCGGGATTAAATCTCGGCACCTACCCAAGTTAGGACAAGGGTCCTAACACCCCGGACTACGGGCCTTGGGCTGTTTTTGATATAAGCAATTAGTTAATTTGAGTAAAATTCAAGCCGCCCCATATTTTGTTTGGACGTGTTTTTATTTGAATAGAAATGTAAAGTAAATTTTTTAATTAATAAGTAAATTTAATTACAAATTTAATTAATTTAAGTAAAAGAGACAAGTATAGCCAAATGGTAGTATACTTCGCTGTAGACTCGAACATTGCGAGATCAAGACCTACCACTTTCAATTTTTATAATTCTTTTAAAAATGACCTTTTTGAAAATAGAAGAAGACCGCATCTCAATCTTAAATTTTAAGTCTCAAATTTAGAATCTACGTAGTTAATTGTAATTAACAATTAAAAAATAAATAAAGATAATATAATTAAAATAAGATAATATATTTGTTTACAAAATTATAGCTTCAAAATAAATGAGTTTAAAGTACCCAGACGCTAATTGTAAGAACTCCAAATAAGTTAAAAACAATCAATAGACAGTAGGATTGTGGTTTTCAGTTAACCAATAATTAACTTTGGGGTATTGAGTTATACATGATATCAGGAGTTCTTAAGTGCGCTAAAGCTAACTAAAGAAAGAACTCCTAATTAGTATAATATTTTTCAATTTATCTTAGTATCCCAAGAAATAGGTATTGTTTGTCAATAGAGGCGATGAAACAGTAAATTGACAAACTGGCGACAAAGCTTCAAGTAACTTTTATTTTACAAAATGGAGTCCTGAGGTGATAACTTGACGATTTGCCGATTTTTTGCATTAATATAGGTGGTGAAAAAGATACCTTAACTTAAGACACCACCACCGGTGGTCCTGAAAAGGACATTTGAGCTCAGTTGAGGACAAACCAATAAAGAATGTAAAATGTTATACTTTGCTGAAGTACAATTTATGCATGAGTTTAGTATGTGCAATGAAAGAATATAATAAATTTACAACAGAGGGTTTATTCAACATTTTATTAGAATTTAGTGACCCATGCTCCTCATAATATTTGTTAATTTATCTAATATAGACTGCAAGCAGCAAGAACTCTCCGACGTCAATCCCAAAATATTTTCCTCTAACAATGCTAACCCCAACTCCAATCACTCTCTCTTCCCACTTCAAAGCCGGAAGCAAATTTTTGACCTACAAATAAAATTATCAATTATAAATTATCTTTCTATTAATAATTATTCTTGTACTGTTGCAAAGCAGCTTGGAGTCTGTGAATCATGTTACAAAAACTAATTGCCACAAAATCAAATAAAACGCGGTCGGAAACATCGAGATTATCAAATTTCTAGAATTAATACTTTTGTTTCAACTTGCAGTTAAATATTATTGGTTTGAGTTTATCGAGTTATTAAACTTATTGAAATTTGCTTTAACAATTTACTTGTTGGTGTTCGAGGTACGAGACGAATTGCTTGATCATTTCTACAACGATGGTATCATGTTGTGTTGATTCAAACGCTGTATTGGAAGCTTGATAGACAAGGCCAGGAATCGGTTTGCCAATATTGTCATCATGTATTATCGTCTTGTGAACAACAAAGTACTCGGGTTGTCCGTCGCCTTCCTTCATTAAAAAGGATACATCCCCAAGGTCACTGAGCTTGACTGTACTAACATAGTGAACTTCATTTCCATTTTGATTGAAATCGACATTCCAGCTCCTTGCCCTGCTTCGTTGAGCAATGTACCCTTGTAGGAATTTAAGAACCTGCAGCAGGGATAGAAATGAAAAGTATAAATAATAATAAAACCGTGTCTAAGCTAATCTTCGTGGAATTACTGGAAGTGCTTGAAATGTTTAGGCCAGTTTTTTTAGCAATTAGTTGAGCGCCTGATGGGTACTTTACTAGTGCAAAGCTTACGCACAGCAACGATGCTAAGATACTGATTTCACAAGAAAACTTCATACTTGCCCAGATAAGTATCCCAACGTTTTGAGTTGTGAATGAATTATAAGCGAAACTGATGGAACAACAATTTGGAGATGAAAAAGTGTGGTTCACTAGATGCACAATGGTTTTCAAAGCCGTATTAAATAGTAGTTAAGGACGTCAACAGGATGAATGAACAAGTTGCTTTATTTTGAAAAAAGGGAATTTTTGCAATGGTTGACAAATTTAGTAAATTATTACATTTTAATTAATTAGTTGTTGAGTAAATTACTACAAGACAACGATTTTATACAAATTTGGGCAAGCTTTCTAATTAATTATTCTGTAAGTTGTCAACTGTTAATATGCATTATAAAAAAGGCATTGATCTCTACTCAAATTTCTAATATTCTTTTTTATTTATTTGTTACATTTATTAATTATTTTAGTATCAATTTATCAGGCAAATTTAAGGCATTTTCAGCCTTTCTACGATTGTTTTTCCAGCATTTTTTCTGATGACAAGCCACATCCTAATGACGAATTTTTTTTTAATTAAATTGAATGAATGTTTTTTATCAAGAACAAGAGTATTTAAGAGTATTGAAGAAAATAAATTAGTGCTGAATTTTCGAGAAAATGGAATTTAAAAAAGTAATTTATTTAATATTAATGATAAAATTTAAAGAAAATGGTCCAATCTTTTATCTAACAGTTTTGTTCATCGACTTACCAATAACTCCTATAATTTCAATAAACTTTTAATGTTGACAATTAAAACAATGCAAAAATTGAAAAATTGATCATGTGAAATTGTTAATTTTTAAAAATAAGTCAAGCATTTTATATCAGATTGACTATTAAAGAATAGTGGGTCTTCTAGGTCCCACTAAAATTTCTCGAACTTGGTTTGAAGTTAAAGTTTAACTTAAACCAACCAACTTGAAACAAACTCTAAAAAGTAATCTAATTAACAAATAGCAATTATAAATATCTAATTTATTGTTTTATGAGAGCCTAGGAAATTAGTAATTTAGTAATACAAAATTTAAAGCAATACCAAAGAAAATCCAAATCATTTTTGTTTGAAGGCAAAAAATGAATCATTTCATCTTTTAATTACTTCAGAATACCGTCAGAGAAAATGCACACTGTATTGATTATCTTACCCACAACTTATTACTTATACCTACTCAATGCCATTAAAGTGTCTTAGCAACCTGGAAGTTGGATTTTTGCTGACCCCGTAATTGATATCGAGTTGGAAGTATTAAAATATTAAAAATTAATCAATTATTCTGTGATTTGTCAACTGCAGATATCCATTTTTAAGAAATGCATTAACTTGATCTATACTCAAGTTTCCACTATTCTTTTTTATTTATTTGTAACATTTATTAATTATTTTAGTATCAATTAATCAGGTAAATTGAAGGCATTTTCAGCCTTTCTCGATTGTTTTCTAGAGTTTTTTCTGATGAAAAGACACATCCCACTGACGAAAGCCTTTTTGAATGAAATTAAATGAATGTTTTTATCAAGAACAAAAACAAGCGGGTTTTAAAAAAATAGTTTGGGGCTGAATTGCCGAGTAAAAGGACTTTTCTTACAAAAATAATTTATTTAATATTAATGATAAAATTAAAAAAATGGTCCATTGTTTTAGCCGACAGTCTTGTTCATCGACTTACCAATACCTCCAATAATTTTAATAAACTTTTAATGTTGACAATAAAAACAATGCAAAAAGTAAGAAATTGGTAATGTTTAAGAATAATTCAAGCATGAAGTTATCAGATTGACTATTAAAGAATAAGGGATCTTTTAGTTTCCACTAAAATTTCTCAAACTTGGTTTGAAGTTAAAGTTTAATTAAAACCAACCAACTTGAAAACCAATTCTAACAAATATCTATTAGCAAATAGCAAATAAGAATATTTAATTTAATGTTTTATGAGAGCCTAGAAAATTAGTAATTTAGAATGCAAAATTTGAAACAACAGAAAATGCAAATCATTTACAGAAACATCAAGACTTCTTTCTACTTAAAATAGATGTCGTTAGGTTGACGTTGATCTCTTGACTCCTATTTCTGAATGTAAATTGTGGTGTCTCGGATGTTGAGGTGTTACTTTTGTTGAGTAAAACTTTGTATTTACAAACATGGCTTTAAATCCACAACATAAATGCCACCAATTCACCTATAAAACGTTTGTTGTAACTACATATGATAAGAATATGTTCAATTAAAATTTTCATTGTCCAGCATGAGTGGATAATGCAATTTAGCGAAGAAAGTTTTAGCATTCTTTCTCGTATCCGTTAATGCAAGTTTTAATTTATATTTTTTTTGGAGTGTCAATTTTATCCAAACTATTGCTTTTAATTGAGCAATACTGATGTTTATTCAGTATAGGAATCTCCCCTGCACTTTATTAAATGTTGCACGTTAAAAGCATTTATAAACTCGATTGTAACGTCTTACACTGTTTCGCTGAGAAAGGACATTTGAGGTCAGTTGAGGACAAACACGTTAAAAAAAGTAAAATATTATACTTTGCTGAAGTATAATTTATGCAGATGAGTGTAGTATGTGCAATGAAAGTATACAATAAATTTAGAACCAATAGTTTATTCAACATTTTATTAGAATAGTGAGACCCATTCTTCTTGCAATATTTGTTGATTTTAACTAATATAGACAGCAATCAGCAAGAACTCACCGACGTCATTTCCACAATTGGTTCCTTTAACAATGCTAACTCCAACTTCAATTTCTCTATCTTGGCTCTTCAAAACCTCAAACAGCTTTTTGCCCTAAACATACAAATATCAGTTACTAATTATTTCTCTGATAAATAATTATTCTTGTATTGTTGCGTTGCAGCTTGAGGTAAGTGGGCCGGTAAAAACTTTGTTACAAAAACTAATTGTAACATAATCAAAACAAAACTCGGTTGAAAACAAGGAGATTATCAAAATGCTGTATTTAGTACTTTTGTTTTATTTTGTAGTTAAATATTATTAGGTTAAGGTAATAGAGTGCTAAATTTATTGAAATTCGCTTTCACTACTTACGGTTTTCTCTTCGAAGGACGAGACGAACTTGTTGATCACCTCCACGACGATAGAATCATGTATTGTTGGTTCAAATGCTGTGTTAGTAGCTTGATAGACAAGGCCAGGTATTGGTGCAACTTTGCCAAATTCATCTTTAGCAATTGTCGTGTTAATAAAGTACTCGTGTTGTTTATCGTTTTTCTTCATTAAAAAAGATACATCACCGAGGTCACTGAGCTTGACTGTACTAACATAGCGAACTCCATTTTCCTTTCCATTGAAATCGACATTCCAGCCGCCTGCTGTGCTTCGTTGAGCAATGTAGCTTTGTAGGAATTGAAGAACCTGCAGCAGAGATAGACATGAAAATTTTAATTAGTCAAGAAACCGTGTCTAAACTTACCTTCGTGGAATTACTGGATGAAATTTTTAAGCCATATTTTGCAGCAAATATTTTAGCTCCTGATGGGTGCTGTACTATTGCAAAGCTTACACACAGCAACGATGCTAAGATACTGATTTCACGAGAAAACTTCATATTTGCCCGGATTAGTATTGAAGGAATTATAAGCGGAACTGATGGAACAACAATTTGAAGATGGAAAGGTGTGGATCACTAGATGCACAATGGCTTTCAAAGCCGTATTAAATAGTAGTTAAGGACGTCAACAAGATGAATGAACAAGTTGCCTTATTTTGTGAAAAGAGAATTTTTGCAATTGCTTACAAATTTAGTAAATTATTACATTTTAATTAATTAGTTGTTGAGTAAATTACTACAAGACAGAACGATTTTATACAAATGTTGGCAAGTTTTCTAATTAATTATTCTGTAAGTTGTCAACTGCTAATATGCATTATAAAAAAAAGGCATTGATCTCTACTCAAATTTCAAATATTGTTTTTTATTTATTTGTTACATTTATTAATTATTTTAGTATCAATTTATCAGGCAAATTTAAGGCATTTTCAGCCTTTCTTCGGTTGTTTTTCCTGAATTCTTTCTGCTAACAACGCCGGGGGTATTTGGTTCAATTGTCCAAGATAGGACCGGTTTGGAGGCGACAGGGTGGATTTTTGAGAGTGAATCGCATGGGCTTACTGCAATTGGCTGTATTGCGGCCCGAGCACTGTGCTATTTACTTAAATAAAATGCATACATTCAATCAAGTAAAAAGAGTGTACTTAATTTAAATTATTTTGTAAATTGTCAACTGTAAATTTCCGTTATCAAAAAAGGCATTAACTTGATCTCTACTCAAGTTTCTGTTATCTTTTTTATTTAGTCGTTACATTTATTAATTATTTTAGTATCAATTTATCAGCTAAATTGAAGGCATTTTCAGCCCTTCTTCGATTGTTTTTCCAGAATTTTTTCTGATGACAAGCCACATCCTACTGACGATTTTTTTTTTGAATTAAATTGAATGAATGTTTTTATCAAGAACAAAAACAAGCGAGTTTTGAAGAAAATGAATTGGTGCTGAATTGCCGAGCAAAAGGAATTTAAAAAAATAATTTATTTAATATTAATGATAAAATTTAAAGAAAATGGTCCATTCTTGTATATAACAGTTTTGATCACCGACTTACCAATAAGTCCTGTAATTTCAATAAACTTTTAATGTTGACCATTAAAACAATGCAAAAATTGAAAAATTGATCATGTGAAATTGTTAATTTTTAAAAATAAGTCAAGCATTTTATATCAGATTGACTACTAAAGTGTAGTGGGTCTTCTAGGTCCCACTAAAATTTTTCGAACTTGATTTGAAGTTAAAGTTTAACTTGAACCAACCAACTTGAAACAAACTCTAATAGCAATTATAAATAACTAATTTATTGTTTTATGAGAGCGTAAGAAATTAGTAATTTAGAATGAAAACTTTGAAACAATACCACAGAAAATACAAATCATTGTTGTTTGAAGGCAAAAAATAAATCATTTCATCTTTTAATTACTTCAGAATACCGTCAGAAAAAATGCACACTGTATTGATTATCTGACCCACAACTTATTACTTATACCTGCTTAATGCCAATACAGTATCTTAGCAACCTTAGTTTGGAAGTTGGATTTTGTTGACCGCGTAATTGATATCGAGTTGGAAGTATTAAAATATTAAAAATTAATCAATTATTCTGTGATTTGTCAACTGCAGATATCCATTATCAAAAAAAAAGGCATTAACTTGATCTCTACTCAAGTTTCTATTATGATTTTTTATTTATTTTGTCACATTTATTAATTATTTTGGTATCAATTTATTAGTTAAATTGAAGGCATTTTCCGCCCTTCTTCGATTGTTTTTCCAGAATTTTTTCTGATGACAAGCCACATCCTACTGACGAAAACCTTTTTGAATGAAATTAAATGAATTTTTTTTATAAAGAACAAAAACAGGCTAGTTTTGAAAAATAGATTGGTGCTGAATTGCCGAGGAAAAGGATTTTTTTTACAAAAATAACTTATTTAATATGAATGATAAAATTTATCATTTTTTTTGGAGTGCCAATTCTATTCAAATTATTGCTTTTAATTGAGCAATACTGATGTTTATTGAGCTAGGAGTCTCCCCAGCACTTTATCAAATGCTGCACACTATAAGCATTTATAAACTCGATTGTAAAGTCTTACACTGTTTCGCTGAAGAAGGACATTTGAGCTCAGTTGAGGACAAACACAAAAATAATAAAAGTAATATATTATACTATGCTGAAGTATAATTTATGCATAGAAGTGTAGTATGTGGAATGAAAGTATACAATAACTTTAGAAAAAAGAGTTTATTCAACATTGTATTAGAATTGAGAGACCAATTCTCCTTGCAATATTTGTTGATTTAACTAATATAGCCAACAATCAGCAAGAACTATCCGTCATTTCCACAACTGGTTTCTCTAACAATGCTAGCTCCAACTTCAATCACTCTTTCTTCCCCCTTCAAAGCCGCATGCCAAGTTTTGCCCTAAAAGTAAAAATAACGCTCATACGACCAGTATTTGTGTAGCACCGATTATTTATCTTCATGTAGCAGTGGATCCGACTTGTTTTTTGTTATGTGTTTTTAAGAAATTATAATTTTACTCCTTCGAAATTTGGCAATCAAGGTAGAATGTACACTTTAATGTTTGTTTTTAACAGCTTTTTTCAGTTAATTAGTATTAGATCTAGAATGCCATGCCACCGCTTACTAATGCTTTCCTTCTAAAATTCAATTGAATGAATGTTTTTCTCAAGCTTGAAAACAAGAGAGTTTTAAAAGTATGAAGTATGTATTAATTGGGAATTTGGAATTTTAAGGGAAAAATAGCTACTAAATTTTTCTAGCATAAAATTGTCCATAATTTAAGAAAGCCCCACAAAGCTTTATTAGGGCAATCATTGGTGAATTACTAATTGTCTTTTAAAAGAGCAAAATGCGTGATTTTTTTCCCAGTTTGACCATACCCCTTTATTGTTTTGAATTTTGTCAATTTCGTGTTGAAAAATTAGCGTTCTAATTGTATTCGAACATCGTAAATGCTAATTTTCTTACACTAATTCACGCAAGAGATCCTAAAGCCTATAAATGAAAAGAAGTGGACACTTTATAAGTAGCTAAAAATTGAGAACGCCAAGCAAGTCAAAGCGCAAGTTCCAAAAAACAATTAATGTACTATAGCTCGTCAAATTAGTAGTGAATCATATCAAATAATACTTGCGAATTAATAAAAAAAAATTCATTTCTTATTAGGTGTATTTTTTGAAAGACATCCCACTGCTGACGATATTTTTTGAAAATATAATTGAATGAGTGATTTTTACTCATGCACGAATGTAAAAGAATTTGACGAGCCTTTTAGCCAACAAATTATATTTGAAACGAAACAATAATTGAATGCATGGTTAAATTTCTAAAGCAAAATTGGTCATGGTGACAATTGTTATTTTTGTCATGGACCATCGAGAATTTTTTTAAGACATTATTCTTAACCTAATCTAAACTCCTCGTTAATAATCCTAGGATTCGATCGGATGGGATGGGTAGTCCGATTACCCAAGATTCGCTTGCAAAATAGGTGCGGACACGACAGAAAGGTATAATTGGCGGTTTAGTTAGATATAATTATTATAATATATAGCTACTGCAATTGACCATTGTGGCACAAGTGTTTTGGGAAGTGATACCGTCTCCATTAAAATACATATATTCTACAAAGTCAAGTGAGTTTCTAATTCAGTGTAATTAATTATTCAGTAACTTCGCGATAAGAACATTTTCAAAAGTAACTAGTTTTCATCAGTAATTAATTAGGCATTCTCAAAATAGCCTTTAGCTTGATTTGTACTAAAGTTTTCAATATCGAAATAAAATTAATGGCCGTTTCCAAACTTCCTTCGCTTGCTTTTACAGAATTTGTATTTTTAATGCCTATAAATTTTTCCAATGACAAGTCAACTTTCATCTTACGAATTCTTTTTTTAATAAAATGAATTAATGTTTTTTATATAAAAAACAAAAACAAGGGAGTTTTTAAGAAAATGAATTGCCAGATGAAGAAAAAGTTTCAACTAAAATATTTTCATAATAAAGTTTTAAACGAAACTTGTCCATTCTTTTACTTGTCTGTTTTCATCGATTTACCAATAACTCATTTTGAGAGAACCTGTTTAATAAATTTTAATGTCAACTTAAAATGTAACTTAAACAATACAAAAATTGAATAATTGGTAATTGTGTAAAATTTAAGTTTAGTTTAACTAGTAATTAAATTTTAAAAATTACTGCATTATAATCACCTTCAACTTCATCTAATTTTGAGTCTTAGATCACGAATCTAAAAGAATTTTTCCGGAAATGTAGAGCAAAATAGTATAAATTTTGTAGAATCAAAAAAAAATTCTCATTTATATTCTAACTTTAGTTAAATTATACATGTTTAGGAATAGGTCTGTTTTAGTTTAAGGTTAGTTTTGTATTTGATAACCCAAAACTTACAAAATGAAACACAAATAAATTAATGAAAAATTAATAAAAAATATTATTTCTGGAAACAAATTTGACATTCACAATCAGGACTATCAAATTAGTCAAAAAATTGTTTCTAATTTAATAAATTAGTAAATAGTGTTATAATTATAGTTTGATGAAAGCCAAGAATGTGTTGTAATTCAAGTAAAATTTGAAACAATGACACAGGAAAAGCAATGCATTTACAGAAAAATCAAAACATCTTATTTAAAGTCGATGGCGTTTGCTTGAAATTGACCTCTTGATTGCGAAATTGCTAATGGATCCTCATCATATAGTAATCATACAATATGGTAGCAGCAACCGCATTATAATACAAAGGTGCCTACAAGCTGGCCCCTCGTCCTCGACAAGCTGGCCCCTCATTTTCGACAAGTAGGCCTCTCACCCCCTCAAAACGACGAGCTGGCCCCCCATCCTCGACAAGCTGGCCCCTCACCCCCTCAAAACGACAAGCCAGCCCCTCATCCTATCATTTTTGACAAGATGACCCCTCAGCCTCTCATTTTCGATAAGATGGCCCCTCAGCCTCTCTAAACGACAAGATAGCCCCTCAGCCCCTCAAAGCGACAAAATAACCCCTCAGCCACTCAAATCGACAAGATAGCCCCTCAGCCCCTCAAATCGACAAGGTCAGCCCCTCAACTAAAAAACTGGCCCCTCATCCTCTCAAGCACAGAATGTTATCTCATATCGTCAACTCTCTAGCTCCTCATCACCTCAAACAGAAACGCTTACGCGTCACAGCCACTCGCTCATTAATCACACATAAGTAAATGAAATATTATTTATTAGTACATTAAGTAGGTAAGCGGACATTAGTAGCTAAAACTTATCTTTTCCGTCCGTCTGTCCGTCCGAGCCACACGTGTATCTCGGGAACCACTGAACATATCTCAAATCTGTTTGTGGTGTGTGTTCCTAAGGTTCCGGCGCAGTTCAAGTTTGTTTTTCTTTGACCGGAGGTGACCCCCTTGGGTTCAAAGGTCAAGGGTAAACTTGTAAAGAACACTTTACTCTTTGGCCCACCAATGACCCCCAAAATAACCCGTTGTCCTAAAAATGACCCTTCAAGGTCAAACTCTAGTTTTCCATGAAACAAAAAATTACGATGTTTTCAACGACCTCCGAGACCCCCTTCGCCTGGAATTGACCCTTTGACTTTAAAATGACCTTTCAAGGTCAAACCTTAGTTTCGCATGAAACAAAAAGTTATGATGGTCCCAATGACGCAAGAGCTCCTTTCACTCGCAAGTGACCCCTTGACCTCAAAATGACCTTTCAAGGTCAAACTATAGCTTTGCATGAAACAAAACGTAATGATGGTCCGTCCCGATGACTAAGACCGCCCTGTTCATTCGGAAGTGGCATATTGACCTCTGGCAACCAGGACTCTTATTTTCTAGTCTAATACTCTTTTAATTCTAAGCTTCCCACTTCCGCTACTTGTTGACCGTTTTACCACGGTTTATTCTAAATGATTGCAAATTGTCAAGTTACCACCTCAAGGCTCAACTATGGTACAAAAAAGTTTAATAAGTTGACACAACACTACCGGTGTGTCAATTTACTGCCTCAGCTCCTCACCTTTTTCTAAAATTATTGAAATTGTGGTGTGGTAACTGGACGATTAGCTATACTTCAACAACTCTATTTTTTCTTACTATAATTACAAAATTAAAAATACTAAAAATTATAGCTGCAATTATATTGCTGGGCCTTTGTTTGTATTTTAATATAAATTTAAATAATCCTCTTATTGATTTATTTGTCTGGATTTCTGGATATTCGGTGTTTTTTGAAAAGTCGTTACCTTATAAACGACAAAATGACCCATACAAAAGATGTTCAAAATAAAAACTGAACAACTTTTTCTAATAAAATTTTATTCTGCGGGTCACCGTTCGAAGTCAGCAGTGACCCATCGTTACTTTGAAATTTTTTTCAAAAACTGAAACATGTCTTATGATGACCTCAAAAAACTAAAAGTGACTACCTTTTCTTAGTAAAGTTTTTCTCTGCGGTAGCGGTTTGCTCTCTCGTTTTTAGACTTGCTAGTGGAGAGACATAAGCTATGAACGACTAGACCAGCTAGACTGTTTTCTGAAATGAAGAACTTACAACAAAAGCTATTTACACTGTGTGTTTACCATGGAGATAATTTATAGCTCAGTCAAAAATTTTGTAGCATTTTTATTTACATTTTAACGCCTCCTTAAGTACTTGCGCCTTCAGAACGATAGTAAATGGCATTAAATTTTATATAATTTATTTAACAATGACACAGGCGTTTTAAATTAAGAGTTTTAGTTTAAAATTGCCTGCAATTCAAAGACACTGGTCACTACTTTGTTTTTGTTTAACAGCATATGGCCAGCAGTAAACTATGCATTTTATCGAAGACACTAATAGAAATGCGATGAGAACTGCCATACCAAGAAATAGAGACAAAATGGGGGAAAGAATTCTGCAAAAAAAAATCCAACTCCGTCACAGGCGCTCATTGCGTCACTTAAAAGCAGGGTGTCCTGGTTTTAACCAATTGGTTTAAATCAGTTGGTTTTTATAAATAAGCCATTGGTTTATGGTTAGGCTTAGGTTAGGTTTCAAAGCAAAAATAGCCCTCAAATCACCCGAAAGTTAGTAAAATTTAAAAATTTGACTAAAATTTCTCCGATTACTTGTCAAAATCAACGTCATTCTTGATTTGGAATGATGCCTTACCAATAAATTTTCGCGTAAGAACGCTCCTTTTACCTTGCGACAATGGATTTTGGGGCAACGCAACTGTCTTTGTTCAAAAATTTGTCGCTTCTAGACAAGATATTAAGGAAAACTTACCATAGGAGGGGAAGTATATGTCATTAACACAGTTTACACGTTTGGGTCAACGACACACTGATGACCATTATATGGTCTAATTGAAACTTTGGTTTAAACCAAAAAAACCAAATAAACCATGGTTTAAACCAAAAACCCGGTTTTTTTGGTTTATTTAATAAAAACCAAAAAACCGGAAACCCTGCTTAAAAGTGACTCTTTTTAGCGTCACATTAATCACTACAAAATTTATGACATCAAGCTAGAATCTTGAAAAACATTTTAGCGTAGAATTATTTGTAGAAATCACATTGTTTTAATATTATGGCTTTAATAACTATTAAATAGACTATAACTATTATGTATTATATATAAACTTGCATGGGTCAAGTGTGTCATTTAACTAGTTAAAATACATTTTAATTTAATATAGAACTATATTTAATAGACACGCTTCGTCTCCCACCTGAAAATGTTGTGCCATACTTTACAAATGAAAAAAATAATTGAATTTGGCTATTCTTCTTAAAATAAAGTTAAATCTATTGAACTATCTTCAACTACATAAGACAGGAGTTTTACATGATAATAATTTATGTAAAATATACTTAAACGTAAACTAAAGATTTTTACTTTCGAGTTCGTGTGAACACTGGGGAAAATTAGTTTGAAATGAAATTCAAAGCAATCTCAAAACGTATTATATTAACGCTAATTTTCTTAAAACATATCATGCTGCGAGCAAGAAAATTTGTTAAACTCAGCTCGGAATGCTAATATCGAGATACTATAGTAAGCTCCAAATATATTTTGGCGAGTTCTAAATGCTATCTAAACTTTAGCAAGAATTTACGGGCTATTATATGTATATATTATATTATATGACAATAACAGACCCTTTGTAATGCACTCTTTGACAGGGAGGAGGTCAGTCTTTAGGATTATATCAAGACTATTGGAAAACTGCTAATTTCCATACCTTCTGTCCGTCTATGCCTAATCACTGAGATACGGGCAAGGTAAGAGGCAAGGTAATTGCTTAAGAAGAAACCAATAGTAAAGGCTTTTTTAATGGCTGATTAGGGAATTCGAACCTCCGTCCTCAGTCTGGCTTGTGGAGACAAACAGAAGCTCTAAACCACTAGGACAAAAACGGCAGACTGCTTTGTATTAAGTTATGGAAAATGGAATATAGAGCCATTTTCCATAGTAATTGTCTTATTTGTTGACAGTTCAAAACCATGAATTCATTAGAAAACTACAAATGCCTTAAAAAAATACACATGCCTTTAAAAACTACAAATGCACTTCAAAAAGGAAAAATTAAAATAAATTTTCTATTTTATCACGGACCACGACGACCCCTAAATGACCCCCAAAATCAAAAAATTTTTTAGTTTTTTGGGGATTTTTTTAGTGCTTCATATTTGCAACTAATGCCACAGGAGATTCGGCTGTAGTTATTACAGCTACTCAACTTTCGAATAATTCTAAAACGTTTTAGTCGTTCTTATTTTGAGTGTACACCAGCGCAGCAAAACCAAGACCAATCAAGGTCAGATTTCAATCACTGACCTCACGAAATGAAGCGCTAAACCTATGGAAGAAACTCAAAGGCGGACAACATTCTGTAACTGAAGACCTCACACCCGAAACGCGAGCAGAACGATGGGCAAGACGCCAAGCCCGTTTGTCAAGCGCAAGAGTCGACCAAAGCATTAACAATGTACGTGGCAGAAAGGGACCTGCAACTGCAACTAAAACAACCACCTCTTGACTTCCCGGCTGCCCAGATCAACAGAACGCCATCCAAAATACGGATCAAGAACAAATCACATATGACAACACACATAGTGTACATAATTCAATCTCTTCTTTTTTAACTTTTTTATTCTACAACGTTACTGGACTAAAGGGTAAAATTCCCTTTAAAATTTGGCCTCAATAAAGCCCTCAATCTTCTGCCTGGCAGAAACTATGTGTA
>VYYI01000505.1:0-30248 GCA_021029175.1 Bilobella aurantiaca
TCCTAACATGATATTTATCAACCAATTTCGGTTTTTTATGCTCATTTTTACATTCGCCTTTAGGTCTGGTTAGGTTAGGGTCCTAACATAATACTTATAGACAATTTTGTTTTTTTTTTTGCTCTTTGACTTTCGCCTATAGGCCTGGTTAGATTAGGGTCCTAACAAGATACTTAAACCAATTAACTTAACCAACTTAATTATTGAGCCATAGTTGTATTGAATACCAAACTGAATCACACATTCAGAATATTAATTATTACTATAAATTATACTTACCTTTGCAAGCATTTTCTTCGCAGCCTGTACATCCAAGTCTTTGGCACGGAGCCAGTGAATTAAAAACTTATCACCTCGCTCGTACTCCGATTTTACCAGCCCCTTTGCAGCCGAGCGAAACTAAATTAGCAATATTGGTTCAAATGATGACGGTCAATGTTAAATTCCTAGCTTTATTTTATCAATTTAGTTCCATTTGGTTGCACTAAAGCAATTAATAGTGTTCACAGGTACAATGGATTCAGGTGCAAATTGAGTTTTAGGGTTAATCACATGAGTACCATCCGATTTCTGTGACCACTTAATATTATTTGAGAAGAAAACTTGTTTGAAATTGAGAGTTACTTTTGATACAGGCCTGATTATTTGGAGACTACCGTGTAGTCAACTGCTAGTTTCCAAAAATTCGGGTAATTTTTCAATTTATGTAACTCAAAAACTTAAACAAGTTGTCACTTTAAAATCTATCAATTAGCGAGAGAGTCCACTGTAGCTGTAAAAACTTACTTGTTTGAGTGCCTGCAGTTCTTCTGTGGAATACGTGTCCTGAGAAATAGAAATTCCTATAAAACCTAGACAAATAACCGTTATTAAAAGTATTTGACGCATTTTTTTCGCTTTGTTTTGTATAAGTATTTTGTTGAGTGAGGTATTTGCTAGGAAAATTTAGACTGCAAATAATTTACAGAATTACGGGAAATTTATTTCTGTCCCACTTAACATAAACTAAAACTTGTCAAACAGGCTGAGATAACTTGCCAATTAACTGGTTCGGAAGCCTGAACATTGTTTTGTACTTAAAAAGACTAAAGTGGAAACTTTGGTAATAACAAATCAGGTGTAAAAAAGTCTGCGTCTTAAATTAAGCCTCCAACCCACGTGATCATTGCTTTTCAATTCTTGATTGAGTACAGTTTATACATAATTTTATATATTACATCTCCCTTTCTCTAGCCGTACTTGCTTGCCTTCGCTTGTGTGTGCATGCATAATAGTTGATGTTACAATAGCTGAATTGCCGCATTACAAATTCCTTTTCGTTCAGTCTCCCAGAAATACTTATTTTCCAAAATTTCTAGAACTTTGAATCCCACAGGCTTTAATTTTACTCTGTCCAAAAACGGGATTTTTCTGTTTTTGTTAAGCATTAAAGCTAAAGAGAATCTTTTTTACTTTAAAAGACATTCTCTTGTTTTAAATGTAACTTTTGAATAAATGATTTGATTCAAGGTCAACTGGCATTAAAAAGGTCATTGAAGTTAATTGAATTAATTAGCATAATTTTCTGTGGTACTTGAAAACAAAATCAACATCACTTCATTTTACATAGGTCGGCAAGCAGTTGATGTTTTGTATATTATATACTGGTTAATGCTTCTAAAGGAAGCAGCACTGCGTAAATATCTTGTTTACTGTATTTGTTTTGTTACCTTTCATCCCTTAAGTAGTTAATTGTTAAACTCTAAGGTAAAATTTGCATCCAAAATTATATTTCAACAAACTAAAACCAATACTTTGTAATGTAAAACCAGTTTAAAAAAAGTTAAGTAGTCTTTGAAATGCAATTTCTTACAAGTTTCCTTCTCAGGCCTCAAAATTTCAATTTTAAAAATACGGTTGCCTACTGCCATGAGTTAAATACAATGCAATACAAACATTGAAATTCAATTTTGAGAAAAATAGTTTTTCGGAATACTCGGTTTACACTTTCCATTATAAAAGAAAATATGATCATACTTTAACATAGAATTAGCATGAGCACAGCTAGAATTATTTTAAATTTTTGTCCTTATAATCCCGTGATCTTAACGCCAAGCCGGTGACGCGAAAAGTTAAAGAATACCAAAAAACTTTTTACTTTGACTTTTTTCTAACAGATAATTTATAATAACTAATAAAACAAAGTATTTTGAACTAGTTTTATCTACTAATTTTTGAGCAAACAAGTCATCACGCTTCTTCAAGTTTCAAAATGGGTATATAGACACTTAGAGCTAATAAGGAACCTGAATAACTTAAAATATCAGTTCCAGTCAAAGTTGTAATAAAAAAGAATAATAATATAAGTATTGCTCGGATCAAATTATATGTTAGAAGCACTTACGATAGAAAAGAGATTGAATTTTTATTTGTACCTAGGGCGCACCAAGGCCAAATACAATCACAGCTACATAACAACCCTTGGGTCATTCGCTAACAGTACAATTTATTGTCAGTCTCATACAGCGGACCTCGGCTAGAATTAAACTGAAGGGACGGATAAAAGGGGTTCAGTGTAACCGGGGTTCACGGTAGCCGGGGTTTATTACATTGAAATACCCATTCAAATAGTCTATTTGTTCAAAATTTCCTCTTCATTGTAACCGGGGTTTCGTTCTATCCAACGTCACTCTAGGCGAGGTCAACTGAAATTACTACTAAATTCTAATTTGTAAACAATGTGTGTTCGATGTAGCCATCATTTAAGCCTTTGTTCCTCCAAGTTGTTTAGGAAGCTGACTTGCGTCAAAATGGCGTAACATTTCATTCTGCCATTCTTGCTTGTCATGTCCAAAAACCTTTGTATTTAAGAAAGTAGTTTGAATTAAACATCAGGAATCCAGTAAAAAACGGTTTTAAATTAGCATACACCTACCTTCAGTGCTTCGTGTAGAGAAAATCGGTTTTGCATAAGTTTAAAAGCACGGTTGAATATTTTTGGAACTATTGAACACACAATTTTGTAAAACTTAGCTTACATAAAAAAAGTATATTTACTATTTTTAGAGACAACTTACCATTAAATAGTATTATGACCTTGAGGTGGTTCGGATAGTAGTTTTCATACTGGCGAATCATTTCACTGTGCATTGATGCACCTTGCAAACCAAAAACAAAATCATGATATAAGTATAAGTATATCATGATATTTATAACAAAATCAATCAACATTTGAAATGCTTCATGCTGACATGTAGAAAATATGCTAAATTACATGCTAAACATATATGTTGACGGGTGGATTGGTCGAGGTTTCCCAAATAGAGCCATTGCGTTTGGTTGGCAGCTATAGTCAATTGGTACATTCGTTCAAAATGGTATGTAACCAGTTTCGACCACTTATCTCGAGATAATTTGCCCATATCCCATTTAGACGCTGATACTAAAAACCCTAAGTATCATTGAAAAGTGATTGAGCAGAAGTTCTAAGGTAAAAATAAAAGCGTAAGGCGTATAATTGATTTGTTAATTATTTACCTGGTCTTCCGTCCTTATCCTTTGCAAAACCATAATTTGCTGGAAACCTATTAGCAATTTCCAGAACTTGCATATTTTCCAGGATATCATCTACCTGATTCTCTTGTCGCCACATTTTGTTCTAAAAATTGTAATATTCATTTTGTATATTATCATCATCATTTATGTATAAAACTAATGAGTGCATGACAAGGTCTAGGAAATGTTCAAATAATTAATTAACTCGTACTTCCGTAGGGGAAATTGTCGGTTTTTTCATATTTCTTCAAAAGAAGTTGCCAAAGAGCAGAAAAGAGCGCTGTACAAGCTGAAGGAAATGCCATAACAAAGTAGAAAGGCAGAAGAGTGTTAATTCCGCGGTAGCGGCTAGTCAGTACGTAAGGGAGTGTGTAGAAATAAGGAAGGAAGGACTCATTGTCAAAATAGTTTAAAAATTGCGCTATCAACAATTAGACTATTGTTCTATTTTGATAAATTTGAAACTGTATTGATAAAATAAAATAACTAAATCAAAAATTGTACACATTATTATGCACTTACCTTTGCAAGCATTTTTCGCGCGGCATGAACATTCAATTTTTCAGCTCGGAGCCAGTGAATTAAGTACTTATCATTTCGCTCATACTCGGATTGGACCAGTCCCTTCGCAACGGAGCGAAACTAAATTAATTAAAATAACTAATTCAGTAAGGCTACTTTTAATTACATTTTTAGCATTGTATTTGCAGTTTACTACATTTTTGTTGCACTGAAACTATTAAAAGACATCAGAAGTAGTAGAGATATTTACTTGTTTTAGTGCCTGTAGTTCTTCCGAGGAATATGTATCCTGAGAGTTAGCAATTCCAATTAGTGCTAGACAGCTCACCACTATTAAGCAAGTTTTATGCATTTTTTTTTATTAGATATTGAGCTATTAGCAGAAAAATTTGAGACTGCGAATATTTTATATCATTTATCCCTGCCTTGCGCAATAAAAACTGGACCTTACCAAACAGGTTTAGGTTAATTGCCAACTATGCAATTGGCATTTTTGTAATAGCCTTGCTTGGATTGCGTAGTGCGCAATAAAATCAATGCCACAAAAATTTGAGTGTACTTCTGCCCTTCTTTCCTGACTCATCCTAACATAGTAAATATAATAAATTATGTAATAATAGCTAAGTAAACCCGTGCATTACATGACATCTGCAACATTTCAGGCCTGAATTTACAACTACTTATGCCTACCTAACTGTTAAGTAGCCACATAATCACACATACAAAAACAAGCAAGGGTATGTGCAGCATTTGTGACTACCCCGATGCAAATAATGCAGAACTCCAACGGCACATTATATGCACTCATGCAAAGAATAAAGCATTCCAGTCATGAAATTGTTATCTTTAGACAGTTAGGCAACAGTAATGTAGGCATATGTAGTATTCTAGCCTACCTTAATCTCCATCACCGTTGCAATTAAATCGTCGAGTTTCACCTAAATTAGCAAGCTTCAGATAAATTAGATTAAATCTAATTCATTCGAATTTACAAGATTTTAAAACCGAATCGCGGTCTGCCAAAATTTACCTTTAAAGCTTTAAAATTTAAAAATACACAAATTTGTAAAAAAAAAAAAACTTCCCTTTTTGTGGAAATAAAATTTCATAAGGTTTGTATACGTAAATTTTTAAGGTCTCCTCTCAAATGAAGCACTTAAAAGAGCCCAAATACGTTTAATATTTTGAATAGTTTTCTAAAATAAATAATAATAAGAGTTTGAGATCCCCACTAAGCTAAGGGACCCCTAGAGGTCTACTTTTAAAAAAAGTTAAATTCTTTATAAAAATTATTGTAAATTCCAGTGTTTACATTGTCCTAGAGCATTTTCAACAAACGGATTGCTAAATACCTACCTAGGTCAGGTAACCGAGGGAAGGTGGCACAAGTGCGCTCTGTGTGACTATGGTCACAAAGACATGCAAAAGACCGACCATTCCTTTGTGACTCCTGCCCGGCACTTAAAGCATCATGTAAAAACCCACTCAACAACCAATCCCTACACTTGCTAAATTTGCTTCAAGACATTTGCTCAACATGTTTTTCTCCAAAAGCATCATACATAAAGCGTTCAAAAAATTTCAGTGCATGGTAGCCGAATGTTTCAAAAAATTTAGCCAAAGCTCTGGACTGTACGGGCACATCAGTGATCAACACCGTCTGGTAAAGAACAATTACACATTCTGCCAAAAAAAACATATTTGCGCTCGGGATTTTTAGCTGCACATAATCGTACGTACACAGGATAGAAGCCATACAAGTGTGAAATATGTGAAAAGACGTTTACACAGGCGACTCACTATAGGATACACAAACGGACCCACATCCAGAAAGAACAGCTCGAATTCCAATATGGTACAAAAAATTTGTGCGAAAATCTAAGTTAAGTATTGCGTACACCCACAAAGGAGAAATTCGAGTGCTCCATCTAAAGAGAGTATGTAAAAGTATGTAAGTAATTACGTAACATGTAAATATGTAAAACGTAAAAAAAAAGTAACACAACCATTTGCACTGGCAAGCTAGGTTCAGCAACATGACACTACACCTTGACATGAGTGCACAATTTTTGTAAAATTGTTTGTTTACCAAAAAAAAATTTAACGATGCACTCCAAGAAACCAAGGAGGGTTGAAGTGGAGGACCAAAACCCTTGTGAACCAAAATATATCTGTATAAAAGGAAAGTCCGTAAAGTGTAAATTGTGTGCGACACAATTGTCTGAAAAGGAAAATTTAGAAATACATCAAAACCTTTGTCAAGTAATTTTTTTTTAAGAAAAGGTTTACTCGAGTTGTCAAAATTATTTTAAATATAATCCTACTACAAAATATGACAATTTGACTTTTGACAATTTGTCGTGTTCGCGCAGTTGTGAAAAAAATCAAACGAATCTATTTCGGACCCAAATCAAAAAAATTCAATATTCAATTTTTAACAACCATTTATAAAGGCAAAAACAGGTAGCACATTTAGTTATTTAAATGCTCATAAAATTAAAAATAGCCAACTAAATCAGTCCTTAGATAGAAAGACCCAAAATTCAAAATTAAAGTCCTCCGGTTCTAGGATGGGCTTCTTTGGGTATTGACATACATGTATGTCAAAATTTAATTATTTGGTAATAGTTATTGCTAATAAATGTTTATAATTAAAGTTTACACTATACATTTACTACACAATAGTATACCACTACTGTTCTGATTTAAGCCTTTGTTCCTCCAAGTGGTTTAGTGAGCTGACTTGCGTCAAAATGCCGTAACATTTCTTTCTGCCATTCTTGCTTATCATGTCCAAACACCTTTGTTTTAAAAGTAAAATATTTGAAATAAAGAATCAGGTATAATAATATTGACATACCTACCTTCAGTGCTTTGCGTGTGTATGGAGTAATTAGACTTTGCAAAAGCTTAACGGTAGGGTCAAATATACTAGGAGCTATTGAAAATAAAATGTAGTTAAATTTAGTACTATTTTATATCAAAAACTTACAAGCCTGTTCCAGGACAACCTTACCGTTAAATAATAATATGACTTTAAGGTGGTTTGGATAGTAGTTTTCATACTGGCGAACCATTTCTATGTGAATTGGTATACCTTGCAAATCAAAAACAGAAATTGTAACCATCATAATATCAAAAAAAAATTTTTTATGCTGCTAGTTGAAAAATTACATGCTAAACATCCATGTTGACGGAGATTGAATTGCTGCAAGTCCGACAAGTAGAGCCACTGTGATTGGTTGGCAGCTACTGCAAGTTGGTACATTCGTTCAAAGTGGTATGTTATATGTTTGGACCAATCATCTCCTGATAATACACTTTTACGTATATCCCATGAAAAAGCAGATCCTAAGAAACCTATAATTCAATATAACCTATAGTTTAAAAGTGATTGAACAAATTTTCTAAACTTAATAAAAGTTATTGTGTATGATTGATTTGCATATTTTCTTACCTGGTCTTCCGTGCTTATCGTTTGCAAAACCGTATTCTGCTGGATACTTTTTAGCAACTTCCAGGACTTGCTTATTTTCCAGAATATCATCAACCTGATTTTCTTTCCGCCATGTTTTGTTCTAAAATTTGGAAATGAGCATTATTGTATTTATATTATAAAAACGCATGAGTGCGTGCCAAAGTCAGATGGTAATTTACAAACTAGACTAAATTTCAACGGGTGAAGTTCTATATTTCTTTCTATGTTGAACATTTATTCTGAATGGTAAATTTCAAACAAAAGACTAAGGTACCAATAGTCTTAAAACGGGAGGGTTTGGCTGTCGAAGCCATTTACACAAATAATGAAGACCAATTTGCTTGGATTGTTGGTAATTTGGTTAAAGCTGCGAAATAAACTTTTAAAGTTTTTTTTTCTTACCTTTTCTAAAAGTTTCCTTGCTTCTTGTACGTCCAAGTTCTTAGCTCTTAGCCAATGAATAAGGTAAATGTCGTTTCTTTCATAAGAAGATTGCACTAAGTCACTTGCTACTAGACGAAACTGTAAAATTGAATTTTATTTGTATAATAAATTTTTCGGAATTTGAGGTTTAATTTAAGCACAAGTTCTAAGTCTACTTGTTTTAGTGCATTTGTTTCTTCGAGTGTGTATGTGTCTTCGGAGTTGAACTTCTCTGTTGCTGTCACGATGACTAGAAGTGTCACAAGAATACATGATGTAATCATACTTTAAAATTATGAAATTTACTGAAACCTTGCGAGAATTTTTAAAAAAGGGTAAACAGTAGGTCTATTGTTGCTTGGTCAATTTATAACACGATTTTTACAAAAATCCAGTTTTGTGAGTTCTGCAAATTAGTAAGTGACGGATGAACCTACTGCAAAAAAATACACGAGTCGTTCTCAACACGAACTAAAGTCTCCAATGAATACAAATTTCCTGATATATGTAATTATCGCGTTTTCTCCATGCAAATTTTTATGAACTAAACTTCTTGTATTTTACGTCTCATATCAATACAAGACTAACGTTTGCTTCAGTAAAATTCATTGTAGGGACTTTATGCAATAATTGTTATTAATTACTAGAAATTTTTAGCCTAACGTTATAATTTGTTGTTATTTTTTGTCAAATTATGCGTATCTACTAGCAGAAAGCCTGTGACAGAACAGGAAAATTTGAATCTTCGTCCCTTTGATCCTTAACTTCATTCTTGAAAAATTTATGCTTTTGAAATAGGATGCCCATATCTGTCGTAAAAAATCAGTATGAGTTTAGGAGTTTTTTGTAAAACCTTCCTTCCACGTCCCCACCCACTGTTTTTTTATATAAGTTCCTCGCTCACTATAGGAAAAGTTGTACAGAAAAAACTAACAACCTCACATTATAAATGCCAAAATCGCCTTATATTAAATTGAACTATTTTTTGTCATATAATTTCACTATAATTTTATATTATAATAGAGCAAATGAAACTGCTCTATTTGAGTTCACTGTGCTAATGCATCATTTAAGGAAGAAGCTTTGCAATTTAATCGACTACCTCACTATAAAATTCCTTGAGTACGACACGTACAAGAAGTACCACGTTTTCATATCCAATGCAGTGTGCCGATACTATGGTTTGTAACTTCTCTGATATTCCAACTGCTAATAATTTTAAACTTCTGGAAGTTCATTTATTTTAAATATTCTGGTTTTAATAGTACTTGAGGGACTATGCTATGTTCAGGTATTAATGTAATTGGTAAATTTTACTTATATGCTCGTATTTTTGTTCCTCTGGGCGTGCCTCATATCAAATAAAATTCATCATCATCAATGTGCCACAATGCTTTATTATCTTAAACTTATTAAAGATATGAATTAATATTAATTATTTTTTTTTAATTAATTTTAACTTTAAATCATTATAATCAAAAAACCATATTGCTTTTTAATTATTCACAAGGAATCGGTGACATGTACCCCTGTATGGGAAATTGTTCTTGCTTTGAAGCGAATTTGAGTTTTGAAATGCCATTGTATTTCTGGAATTCAATAGCAGTTGTAAAGTGCAATTGTAGTTTTGAAGAGCAATTGCATTTACAAAACACGGACGGATGCACAATTTATGATAGATGCACAAAAGAGAAAATTAAACAATTACTATTAAGAATAGTTTTACTAAGCTTGTCGTATTTGTTTTTTGAATTATTACGAATATGTAGCTTGATAATTAAGTTGCTATACCAAGTGGCAGATGAAACAAAGACAACTGCAAATTTCACAACTCTGGCACTTTAATAAGTAAGACTAGTTGAGGTGCATTTGTGATACGTTTGCAAAACTTTTGTCAAATTTTGCAAAACGGCAAACGGAAGGAAACGTACTACTATCGAAGCAAGTAATACATTAGTGCTATTAGATCAGTTTACACAATGAGCTACTGATTGCTTAGTTGTTTTGTTCCTCCAAATGCTCTTGTTAGTTGATTCGGATAAAAATGCTTCAACATTTCCGGGTGCCATTCTGCCTTATCATGCCCGTAAACCTATAAAAACGAGCAAAAATTAGGTTCCCATTTTTCGAAAGTCGATTAAACCTACATTTCGAATAAATATTTAAAAGAAAAATAGGAAATTTATAAGAAACTTTTTTGTGCAAATTTATTCAAATTTGATTTCTACTACCTTCATGGTTGCACGAGTGAGGGGCGTCATTAGGCTTCTAATGAGTTTTAAAATTGGCTCAAATACAGCTGGAGCTAATAAGCAACAAACAACATTTAAGCTAAAACTTGTAAGTATGCAAGTGTAAGTATAAACTTACTATTAAAAAGGAGAATGGTTTTTGCGTAGTTTGGATAGTAGTTTTCATAGTTGTATACAGATTCAATGTAGAATGGAATACCTGCAATGGAAGATCCATTAGGTGTAAAATATGTTAACGATATTTAATTAGCCTATAATTAGGATACCTACAAGCTACGCAGGCATGTTGACGCAGGTTGTACAAGTTCATGTTGTTTATATACAAAAAATGAGTTTGGTTGGTTTCCTCCATCACTCTGGCCATTTTCTCGAATTGGTAGGCGGTGACCTTTGAATAATCATGACCTTGTAGAGCACCTTTTCGAAAATCCCATGTCGACGCACTGTACAGATAGCCTGAACAAGTAAAAAATTAGGAAACCATTAGTTATTTCATTATGCGTAGCTTGAGCACAGAGTGTCTCTTAAATGTTTTAGAATTAATATGCAAAGCTCTTCAAAAATATATCAAGGAGAAAACTGATCAAGAGATTTTATAGGAATTGCAAGGGCAATTACTCTTAATTAACAAATCAATTTTCCAAATTATTCTAATGAACTAGTAATAAAACCGTTTTAGGAAAAGAAGTTTTTATTTGAATTTGGTAGTATTTTTAATTGCAAAGTAACACTGCTGCGCAGCGCCTATTTTATTAAAATAAATAGTATACACTTTTTCTCGCCTATCCATTAGAGCTAGGCGTAAGGACTGGGTGTATGGAAGAGAGTATGTTGTGCGTGCAACCAACGAGCACGAAAATTTGCGGCTATGAAAATTACAGTATATTGTAATTTATTGTAATTATTGCTATGGCAATAATTTCTGTTTTCGGTAATTATTTTTTCCAATTCTAAAAACTGATTTGCATAAATTGATAATAGCTATTAATTCATCAGTTAATAAGCCTGGAGTTAAGGGAAAATAAAACACTGTCTAACCTAACTACCCCGTACAAAGACAGAAGGACAAAGAAATTCAAAGAATTTTTGTTTCTCCTCCACAACTATTACTTCATTCATTAATTGAGTATTATTAGTTAATGATACCTGGTTTTCCATCTCTATCCTTCGTTACACCGTAGTCAGCAGGATATGATTTCATTATCTTGAGCATCTCTTGGTTATCCAAAAGTTCGTCAATTCTATTCTCCTTCCGCCAAGCCTTTGCCTATAGTTACAATTACAATGGGTATCCAGAGAATTGATATGGGTAATTTACATGAATAACTGGACGTGATTTTCATGAAATGAAGTGCTGATGTATACCTTAGTCACATCATGGCCTAAGCTGAACTTTACAATATTTTAAGAATGTAAGAATTTTGCTGATGTATGATCATTTTCTAGATGTTAAGGATTGGGCTACGGCGATTTCATTCAACAGAGGTTTGCTTATATTCGGAAATTCTTTGCCTGGCATGCCTTTGTGCCAGATTTTTTTCTTGAAATAGTTGCAAATATTGTTTTCATTTTATTTGTAAAGGCCCAATGATACATGAACTTATGCTTAATTTAATTATAGAATCATAAAAATATTTTTATGCTTTTACTTTTCTCTTATTTTATTTTTATGAAATATAAATATTTATGCACTTACCTTTGCAAGCATTTTTCTCGCAGCCTGTACATCTAACTCCTTGGCACGGAGCCAGTGAATTAAGTACCTATCGCTTCGCTCATACTCAGATTTGACCAGGCCTTTTGCAGCAAAACGAAACTAAATTAAAAGTAAATGTTTTAGCTAGTAAATTTTTAGTTTTTTTTTTTAATTAGCAGTATTCGCAGGTAGTAGTATCTTACTTGTTTTAGCGCCTGTAGCTCCTCCGTAGAATAAGTATCTTGAGAAGTAGCGATTCCTACAAACCCTAGCCAAATCACCGATATTAAACATATTTGACGCATATTTGTCAGCCTTGTTTTACATTTTTAGATTTTTGCAGACAATTCTTGACTAAAAATAGTTAATGCAGGAAATTTATTCCTGCCCTGCACAACACAAAGCTGAACTCGCCAAACAGGTTGCAGTTAATTGCCAATAAGGTAATTTGGCAGGAACTATGTTGTTTTCAAGCTTAGTGATACAAGTTTGATATTTTGTCAATTACAAACCTGAAGGACAAATTTTTGCAGCTTGTTGAAAACAACGAACAAAGGTTCCATGTCATTAGGTCAAAACAAAAAGATAAAAAGAAATGACATCAAAAACAAAGACGTCTAAAAAAAGGTCAAAAGTAGAAAAAGGTACAAAATAATGATGTTAAAACGTAAAGTTGGATTTTTGACCCTTTTTTTGGACGTCTATGATTTTGAATTCAATATATGTTTGACCTTTATCTACTTTTGACTACTTAGACGTCTTTGTTTTTGACGTCAATTTGGTTGACCTGTTTGTTTCTACCAAATGGCCTGCTTCCCAAGCAAACCGTATTTTTCTAACTAATTTCCCTAACCACTTTACAAATTACTTAACTTTTACTCAATTTTTTCAAAATTTGCACTCTAAATTTTTGCATATTTTTCCAATTCATCATTGGGTACTCTAATGTTACATAGCACACTATATAGTAGTTGTCGTTCTTTTTTTATAACTGTTTGTTGTTTCTATACTATACACTCAATTTCATATCTACTAAAGCTACCTCGCTAAGGCTTCTATAGACCCATACAACCCGAACGCGCCCGACCTCATGCGGATTTAGGCTTAAAAAATGATGGTTTCTAGGCTGAAGTACAAGAAATTTCATACAAAAGCTCTTTAAGTTAAGTTCTTCAAAAGACGGGGTTTTTGTTGTTTGTCAATAATAGTTGTTGTATGACATTAAGAGACATGTAATAGGAAAGTTGGCGCCAGTGTACTTTGAAAAGAACATCCACTGGATTTAAAAATAAACGATTGATTGATTAACTTGATTCAAGTTCACGTTAAACTATCCAAGTTGTAAGGCACTTAATTGAAGTAATTTGCATATTTTTCCAATTTTAACATTTTTCACTGAGATTGGAGTGTATATGCTAATTTATTTTTCAAAGCATTTCATGATATGTTCAGATATTTATGTTGATAAATTTACACTTGGTTTTTAATTGATTGTCAAAACTGTTTAATTCTAAGGAAGGATTTGCATCTAATATTCTATTTATACAATATGATTTTACGAATGAATTTAGAATGCAACTATGCTTAACCAATTCTCACTCTACTTTTTTTTCAATTAACGCATCTAGAGCTATCATTCTTTTTTTGTTAAGCCTTGTCACACAAAAAAAGTGTTGACCAGGCCATTAGGCGAATGCCAAATAATAAGAAAAAAGCATAATACACTTGGAATAGGCAAAAATGTTATAAAAATGTATTATTATTACATATACTGTTTCTAGCAAATTAAGCCCAAATAAAATTAGTTATTTTTATTATATAGAGGTTTCTACGAGGTTTGTTAACAATACAATATTTATTCAGTGTCAAAAATCCCTCTCCTTAATGATCACTTTAAATTTCGATGCCTCTCGAAATGGACCAGCCGACCCTTCAAGGCTTGGCAGTGGATTTTCTGGGTCAATTGAAATTTGAAACCGCTGGTACATGGAGGTAATGAACAAAAAGTAGTTGGCTCTTCCAAGTGCTTCACCGGCACATTGTCGTTTACCCGTTCCAAAATTAACAAAGTCATTCATTTTCAAAATTGTTCTTCCGTCTTCGGCCAGGAATCTTTCGGGGCGGAAATTTTCAGGATCACGCCAAACGTTTTCGCTTCTATTCATTGACCACAAATTCGGTATTATAATAGTTCCTTTCTCGATATCGTAGCCACCGAGTTTTGTATCCTGCATTGTACAATGTGGAACCCCAAATGGTAGAATAGATGCACACCGGAGTATTTCCCGTGTCAATGCTTCTGTATATGGGAGTCTAAAAAATATATAATGCAAACTTACAAAATACTCACTATATAGAAGCATACTGGAATATTTCTCTAATCAATGCTTCAGTGTAAAAGAGGCTAGAGTAAGTGTATTTGGAATTTAAATTCTATACAATGTTATATAAATACACATAGTTTAAACTAAGTTATGAAAATTTAAGAATATAAAACTGATATTAGGCTAATTCGTTGGCATTATTTCCTGTTCCACAAGAGCTTTACTTTTAAGTTTCTTATATAAAACTTAGTTAACTCTATGATTGGATTTGATTGATTATGATATTATTGATTGATTATAGTTTGATTTGATTATACTCACATAAAAATTGAAAAGCCTAAGTTTTTGCAAATACTACAATCAAACGCACAAATTTGTATCATTTAATGCTTTCTTTGGTAGGTAAAAGTGATGTTTTGTAATGTTTTAAGAAGAAGATCAAAGATGTTGGGAGACTATTTTCCTAACAATTATTTTTGAATGTAAGGTTGACCACGAAGAATTGAAAACAAACTGTTACTTATGCTAAACAATATTACACAATCTTGTAGGAATACTCACTGTGGCTTATCCGATATTGTTGGACATCTACTTCTACCAATTACTGTATCCAATTCGCGTTGCAGTTTTTCCTGGACTTCTGGGAATCGCACCAAGTACAATACAGTCCAAGTCAACAAACTTGATGTTGTACCCTGACCAGCAAAGTACAAATTCCCGACAACAACGTTCAGACTTTCACCTGAATTTAATATAAACAAAAATAGAAGTATTATTTTTGCATTGAGAAAAAGAGAGGTAGTTTTACTTATCATGACTGACGTTAATGCTAATTCCTTTAACATTAGCTAGCATGGTAGCAACTCAATATCGAGAGATCCAAAACCGAGAACCCTAAGCCGAGGAAACCAAAATCGAGAACGACCAAAACCAAGAAAACTGAAAACGAGATAACTAAAACCGAGAAAAGGAATGTTATGCTTATGGCCGTTTTCGGTTGTGGTCGTTCTCGGTTTTCTCGGGTTAGGTTTCTCACTTTTGGTTTTCTCCGTATTGACATGGAACCGCTGGTATAATTTTAGATGCTGAATAATGTGGGAAGGCAAAAAGTGAGTTTGGCAGTGTCAACCACTGCGCTAGCTAGGGCCTCTTACCGAAGATGCCCAACCAAATGTCTTATGCCTTCCCTGCATCAATATCAACAAGTCATCATAATTACTCATTAATTGTTAATCCAATTATTCGATTTAACTCATGCACTTACGTCCTTTTTCCCCGTAAAAGCTTGAATTTGTTTCTTTGGTTTGATCAATTTCCTTAAGATACACATCAATCAAGTCTCTTGGAGAATTGACGTCTGCAGGGTTCTCCACATGCTGCTCTATTGCGTCGATGATGAGTTTGAAAAATGGTTTCAAGTTTTCAACATATTTGTAAAACTTTGGAAAGACCGCCTTTGGTAGCCATGGGACTAATTGAGGAAAAAGGCTAATGGCCGCACCCAAATGAGAAGCCCCGTTCATGGCCCTATTTGTTAAAAGTAACCATAAAAATAAACTTTTTGATATTTTATAATTATTATTTTATAATATTTTTAGTTAATATAAATAAACTTTACTTTTCAAAAAAAGCTTGTTTTTAGTTTAAATCAAGACAGCTTATAACACACTCAAAAACTTCGTTTCTCTTAATTTACTTACTCAATCTACTTAATTATGTTTTCCTTACGAGCTCGCTTTGTCAATAATTTCATCTATAATTTTGTCATCGTGCTCCTGCCTCTCTCCAGCTATCAAAGTCCAGAGTGAGCTTACAGTAGCCAATACAAAGCGACGATCCATTTCCACTGGAATTCCTTCATGTACCTTCATCCACTTCAAAAACTCGTGAAGTTCCTCCATTATTAGCCCTTCCATTGTATGCTTCCCGAACCCAAAGTCTCTCAGAGAGCGCATAACAAATCGTCTCTGCTCTGAGGCAAATTTTAAAATTGTCGTAAGATGGCGTGCAATAAACACTTTCAATATAATTTGGTAATGGTAGTACCTGCCCACTCTTCCCCATCCGAAAAAAGTATACCTATAAAAGTATATAAGTATATATATGAAGCAAACATCGGCTGCAAAAATTCAACAAATATAATTTATATTATTTTATTATTATAATATTTATTCATCCTTAGCAGGAATTCAGGCTTTCTATTACATACATTGCATTCACGTTTTAAATTAATTTAGAAAAAGTAGCATTGAAATATATTGAAAAGTATATTGGACATAAATCGTTCGTTTTTTTTTATAATAATTTTTTTTAGATTGATACTTGTTTTATGATAAAGACAATAAGTTTTTGAGTACTTGATGCAAGGTTGTGTAAATTTTAACATACCATGTTTTCCTTTCGATAATTCATTTAGTACAAGACTATTTGGCCTTCCATTGAAAGCTGTATCATTAAATGCTTCTCGCATTAAATTGGCGTCGTCAATTATTACAAGCCTGAAATTTTAGAGTAATATCAATAAAGCAGCGACTTTTTGACAAGTTGCAAAAATATATATGTATAAATAATTTTTAGTTAATACTTTTTTAGCCTGAAACTTTGCTTTTGATCAATGCTCAGTTATTATTCATTATTATAATAAAAAAAAACTTTGTTTTACTTTTGGAATCCAAGCCTAGTGCGAACAATTGGCCCATATTTCTTTGCCCATTCGCGAAACGTCACTTTAGCGTGTTTCTTGACTTTAAACATCCCACTCACAAACGGTATGTTCCAAGGACCTCAAAAATTAATTCAAACATATTTGAAATTTTTTCCTTTATGCAAAGCCTTTATACTTACTTAGGTATATATATGTATGTGTATGTATGTATATATATATATAGTTTCAAAGTATACTGCTGTAATACCTGGAGGGAGATGCTTCTTTTTTCCTTTGGCAAAATAGAAAGTTGTAATAAGAAGGAAAAGAAAAAATAGTAAAAAATCAATAGTGGATAACATAATGCAAACTTTCAAATTAGAATCAAAACAATTCTTGTCTAGTCAATGATTCTGGAAACATCATATTTTATATAGATTGACTCATATGATGGATCCTTCTACGCAAACATCACGTGGCTCATCATGAATGTTTTTTGTTCATCACTTCAACAAAAATAACATAAAATTTACTTTGATTAAATCGGTTAAAACCCGTTCAAGTACCTCCACTAATCAGATGATGAAACGCATCGGTTTCTGTTTCTGTACTTAAAAACGTGTTTATTACTTAAACCACATCGACTACAACGACAAGTGTGTCCAACTTTGATATTGAAAATTCAGATAATATCATATGACAGATAGCGCAAGGGTGGCAGCGTCATTCAGTAAAATTTCAGTCCATTTTATCAATTTAATTTTATGGGGAGAATGGATGATGTAAGAAATACACTTCAGTTTGTAATCATTTTCAGTTTGTTGCGGTTTATTAAAAATTATTATGCAAAAAATTACTTATGTCTCTAATTGATTGTACCTATATTGTACAAAATTATTCTCAGGGTCAGTAAAATACCGGGTTGCGTTAATTATAGTAAATTACAATTTAATCCGAGTAAAAAATATGGTAAAATATATTAAAACTATTCTTTTCTTGTGCAATGATTCTAAGCAAACCCAGCTATTCAGTCAAATTACAACTTGGGCACCTATGTACTGACATACAATTATGGGTAAGGACATACTATTTGTGTAGTTGTAACTTTTTGCCAAAAATACATACGCAAATAAATTTAATTCTCAAATTTTTCAATTTTATTCAACCTTTATTTTATTTTTAAATGAACTCAACCTAACTAAATTTGGTCCTTGAATATGTATACTATCCTCATAAGCAAAGAAAATAACTTCTAAATTCTAAAACTAAATAATATAAATAAACAACTTGTACATAGAAAATTCAAATAAGGCACGTAGTGTTTTTAAGACAAGTATTGAAAATGGTTTTTTGCCTTTGTTCCTAAACTACTACAATATAACTAGCCAATAGCATAGCACAAGAGATTAGAAATTATTAATTACTATTAATTAAAAATTTAAGTTCAAGTTTTTACCCCTTATTTTGCTACCTAGGGTAAGTATTTTAGTATACTTCGAAACTGTGAAAAAGTTGCTACTTGCCACCTTTCTAAGGTTTGGCTATTAGTTTTATCAAGTGTTTTAAATTTTCGATTCCGTTTTTATTAACAATATTTGTAAAAGCCTAAATAGCATACAACATGGAACAGAATTAGCTGAGAAAGGAAACCGTTCGGAATCAGTTTGAGTGCATATTGTGTTCAAAGCTGTATAAATTAAAAGGAAGTCTCTGGCTGCACATGTAAAAACACAACTTAGGTCGCCTAATTCGCAATGACTATGAACGACTACTTTTCACAACTACTGAGTAGAAACTGCACTACAAGAGAATGCACACTAGGACTTGTACAAAAGTGTGGCCTAACTTGTGGCCAAAGGTACAAAACGGCGTCACAACTACGTCGACACATAATTACACATACCTAAACTAACAAGGACATGTGCAACATTTGTGACTATCCCGACGTAAATAATGCACAACTCCAAAGGCATAGTATCCTAACCTAATTATCCTAAATAGGATATGATCCGACTGCCAAACACAACTTGCATTGTTATCTTAATATTTGTTAATTTTTTTATGACATTATTCCGCCATGTGTGCGCGTCTGTCCTTGAACAGAAGTATAAAAAAAATGAAATTTCTCATCTTCAAGGACGGGCTTGTTTTGATTTTACTTAATATATAAAAATCACATTTGATAATAATCATTTGATTATGTATTTTGTAATCATTTGATAGTTATAATAGGTTATTACTGTGCATCGTATGGTACTTTAGAGTGTAGAGTAAACGTTGTTTGACATTGTTTATCTGATTTTGTTTTGTTTAAGCTTTTGTTCCCCCGAGTTGCATAGAAAGCTGATTTGCGTCAAAATGGCGTAACAATTCCTTCTGCCATTCTTGTTTATCATGTCCAAAAACCTGCGTTGTTGAGTAAACAATTTGAAATAAACAATCAATAAACGAAAATTACGTCACTCCACCTACCTTCAGTGCTTTGCGTGTATGTGAAGTAATCAAACTGTGCATAAGTTTAATAGTTGGGTCAAATACTTTTGGAGCTATTAAAGATACAATATTTTAGAAATTATAATATTTTAAAATGTTTTAGAAATCTAAAGTAATTGACGATGGTATAACCAAAACGTACCATTGAATAGTATTATGGCTTTAAAGTGATTCGGATAGTAGTTTTCGTACTGTCGAGCCAATTCTATATGAAATGGTACACCTTACAAAGAAACAATCAATCGAATTGTTAATAATGTCAACACATTTCTATAAATGCTATATGCTTCTAGTGAGCAAATTACATGACAAACATGCATGTTGACGAACATTGAATTTGTTCAAGTCCGAAATGTAAACCCATTGGGATTGGTTGGCAGCGACAGTCAATTGGTTCATTTTTTCTAAATGATATGTAATATATTTTGACCAATTGTCTCCTGATAACGAACTTTTTCGTATATCCCATGCAGCGACAGAAAATAGGAGACCTCACAATAAAATAAAAGTGTTAACATATGTTCTACATTTTCAGAATTACAATACATTATTTACATTGTGAATTAACTTTATTACATATAATTAATTTGATATTAACTTACCTGGTCTTCCGTGTTTATCGTATGCAAAGCCATATTCCGCCGGATATTTCTTAGCAAGCATTAGTGTTTCCTGATCAACTAAAATTGAATCTACCTCTTTTTCCTTTCGCCATGCCTTATTCTAAGATTTAAAAAAATATAGAAGAAATTAAAAAAAAACAAGTAGCAAAGTTGTGGACTGGGCAATTGAAATTTTTAGAAAATTGCGGACATTGGAAATTTTCTAGTGTTTTTTTAGATAAACAAAAACACACAACATATTTTTTTTAATTATTGGGCTATCGAACACCTTAACATGCAAAGAAAAGAATTATGGTACTTGGATTAGTGTATTGAAATTAAATTATATGATCAAAGTACCAAAATTTTAAGTTTTAAATTTTACTCACCTTTTCTATAAATTTCTTGGCTTCTTGTATATCCAAGTTTTTGGCCCTTAGCCAATGAATGAGGTACATGTCGCTTTTTTCATAACCGGATTGTAGTAAATCATGTGTTACTTGACGAAACTGTAAATTTTTAATTTTACTTGCCTGTATAATTATAATAATTACTATATATTTAGTATAATATTGTGTACTAGTTTCAGCAACAATATTTTATCAATTGTGAACCCAGTTTTTTTAATTTATCATAAAATTAACCTTAAAAATATAAATCAATCAACAACTCTAACTCACTTGTTTTAGGGTTCTTATTTCTTCAGGTGAATACGTATCGTCGGAGTTGACTTTGGCCGTTACTGTGACGATGCCAAAAAGCATTATGGCTATACATGGTGTCATAATTCATAAATTTTAACTTCAATTATACATTATGATAAAAGTTTTGAAAATTACAATAGAAAATAAAAAGAAAAATAGAGTGAACCGAATTGTCATGGTTGCATGATCCATTTATAGCAAAGTTTCGTAACTAACCAGTTTAGCAATTGTTGTATAATTAACCAGCGTCCTAAGAAGCATTTTCCAAAAAAAAAACACGTTTCATGCACACATCCCAGGAGAGTTTCACACGTGCACTAATTACTAGTTCAACTGCATCTTTGATATGTAATAATCGCATTTTCTCTGCGCAGATTTAAAAGCATGTCTCGTGCTTTACATAATACTGAAATTTGAATAGTAAAATGTCGTAGTAAAGTAGACAGTAGTAAACTACCATAAACTTAAAAGTGCTTAAATAATGCTTTTAAAAAATAGGGTCAGCCAAATACGGATAGACACTACGACACGACTACGACATGTAGATAATTTCCTGAAAGCTGAATTATACATGTGGAAGTGCCATATTTAGGATGGGTTACAAAATAGTATTAAAATTAGATTTACGTAATTATTTAATCTAATTAATTTTTCCTAGAATTAAATATTCATTTCAATTAAGTTCATATCTAATGAAGTTAACTTTAAAGCGTAAAGAATTTTTATAATAAAAAACAAAAAAACCGGAAAAAGAGAAAGGTAACTTGAAATGCGGCGCCCTTGTGCAAATAGGGACTCATTAATTAAGGTAATGAGCTACAAATGGCTTTCACTTTATTTGCCTTTTGCCCTCCAGAGACTCATTACGTGGTTGCTAAATGCATTGACGAGGGAGGGAAGGGCCATAAACTAGAAAAGCCATAATATTGATTAGCGTAAACTAGGATACTAGAAAAGCACAATTTTACGTTCAAACATCACTTCAGCAGAGAGCAACTGGGTCTCTCCCAAAATCGATATTTATATCCAGCTGGATTCAACAAGAGAATTTCGAAGGATGTTTACTCCGTCGAGGAACATATAGAAAGTAACAAGGGACGGAGAAAGTGGTTTTTAAAAATTTCAAAAATTTCAAACGTTTAGAATTTTTAAAAACTTCTAAATATGGCAAGCGTGGGAGTCGTGGCAGCTGTGAATTCGAGCAATAGAATCCCTCCGCAGACCAAAAAGCATTATTTCGGAATTTTTCATGCCAAGTTGCATTTGGACGGAGACGTTCTGCGTCCCTTTGGGATTTTATCGGGAAAACTAGTGATCAATAACACCAAAGAAATTCAATGTGGCGGTATGTGAAAACACAATACTTAACAACCTTATTAATTAAATAATTAAATTAAAAAAGCTAATGCATTCTTTAAAAATAATTAAGAATTTAAAACTATCACCAAAAGACAAAAGTTGGCATCATTATTTATCCTATCCTTCAATTACAAATTATCATAATTAATATTTTAAATAATTGATGAATTATCATTACTAAAGGGAAGCAATATAAAATCTTAATTTGCAAATTTAAATTAGAAATATTGACAAGAATGAGAAAAATATATAGATATTTTAATAATACAAATGATTACAGTTTACATTTCAGAACTAGATATATATAAATATTCATATAGATTGAACTCTTCAATGGCTTTGTAAATTTTATTTTAGTTTATACTAGTCTTGTATAACTAAACATTTTCTAATATTTATCTACTTTTTACTTGGTAAACCCATTGTACAAATTTTGATTTGTTTTTAATATTATATTGATTATATTATATATTATTAATTTTATAGGAATCCGAGTTCAACTCGACGGGAATGTAATTCTAAAGTACGACGTGAAAGTGGATAGTCGAAGTAACATTGTACAGAAGCAAGAAGGGATATTTTATGCTTCTGAAACAAATGCAAATGGCTACATCAAAACACCCGTTCGTGCACAATTGATGGGCAACGATGATGAGGAAGACCGTAAGGATATATTATTTTATATTTTTAAATGCATAATTTTGATTTTTTATTATTATTATGTGATCATAGTTTCATTATTACGGATACGATATGAAAACAGAACTTGATCTGCAATATTAGACAAGAAATAATTATACCTTAAAATCATAACAAAAAACTTAAATTACAACTGTCATTTTCAAGCGTAAAAAAATTGGGCGATTGCATTAGAGTTATCTATAATTACTATGCTTTACTTTACTTTAGAAACCTGGAATTTTGTAAATTGTAATACAATTTGCAGAAAAAAGTCAACACATTTTTTAAGTATAATTTATACTAGCCTAATAGTCCAATTCGCCCAAGATAGTCTTTGAGTAATAGGTTTGAAAATTTTGTTATTTCAAACTAAAAGATAGTTAGTTGCTTATAGTGAATTATTTGTTGTATAAAATAACTTGAGCGATAGTTAACAATTTTTTTTTCTGTATAGACGGACATGGAGATATTATTATCCAGCCAGGAAGCCATACATATCCATTCGGCCTCACATTTCCGCCTGAAAAACTGCCAGCTCCCTTTGGCTCAAAATTTGGCTCCCTCCAGTATAAGCTCACAGTGTACATGAAGGCCTTTGCCCTCCAAATTCAAATCACTGAGACTGCTATCCGTTTCCATGGATACAACAATTTGTCAGAGTTATCTTCAGAGCTGCTCCTTCCGCTTCATCACGAATCAGGCCTCAGCAAGTCCCTCTTTTCTTCCAAAAAGATCTTAACCGCAATTTTGTATGTGCATCACCACGGATTTCTTCCGGGCGAGGAATTGGAATACAAGCTTAGAATTGGAAATTCTAAAAACATGGCCATGAAAAAAGTGTGCGTCAGCCTCGTACGTCGAGTCGTGTACAACGTATCTGGAGACACGAAAACGACGCTTCTTTTTTTGGACTCGGTTGAAGTGACGGAGCCAAAAAATGACGCAGAAATTGAATATACCGGGAAACTCAAAATTCCGCCTTCTTGCGTTCCGACGTATACCGTCAAGTCGCTGTACAATGTTACGCATCTCGTTCAGGTAAGTACATACTTTAAATATTTAATCATATTTAAGTTGTAACTTAAAAATTAGTGTCATACAACTTGAGTAACACAAAGTTTTATGTTTAGTTGAACTTAATTTAGGTCAATTTTAGGTTAAGTGGAGTTTTTCTGAAAAATTCAACATTTTAAATATTTAGGTTGTGGATGAATCGAAAGGGACAAAGAAAATGCCAATAAGTGTAAATCGACTTTTTTCATAATAAAGTGTGAGCTTGTAACAAAAGTAGAAAGAAAATGCATAGCAATGCTAAATTTGAAAAAAAAAGCGTTAAGGACTAGTTTAACTACAACAATTTATGAAGCATTAGCCGTTAAGTAAGTACATTATTATATATATAATATATATATATATTATATATAATATATAGCTAATGTTACCTCTCCCAAGTGTGCATTTGATAATAGGGTGCATTTCAGAACATGAAAGAATTGGTCTAATGTATAGATGAGGGTGTTTGGTATCCTAAATTATGTAAGAGATATGTTAATTTTCTACGTTTCAGTACCAGGTGAAGGCTGTTGATCAACCGGGATTGTTGCGAGGTCAAGTTGAAATAGTTATTGGGACAACGCGTGAATCGCGTCGTCACTTTCGAGTTTCGGAATCAAGTACGCCTGCGTACTCGCGCTCTCAGTCGAAAGCTTCTCTTGGAGCATGTAATACTACACATTTTAATATATAAATTTTGAATATTTAAATTGTACAAATTATAAATATAGTTGGTCGTTTATGTTCTAGAATATTTAAAATAAAATATTACAAATATTTTTTTTCTATATTTGCAGCAACTCCGAATTGAGGAAACACTGCCTTCACTTCATTCATTTTTCTTGGGGCCATCTCTTGCTGAACAGCAAAAAGAGAGCCAACGCCTTTTAATGTGCATATTTTATGGTATAACAATTAAAACACCAATTTGCCACACTTCTTCCTAAAGAATGCCTTAACAGTTTGCATCAAACTTAATTGTCAATTAAAAATCTTCCATTTTAACGATTATATAACAAATATACATATATACAGTTGGTTTAGTATCTTTATTATATGAAGCATTGCTGAAACATTCGAACAAATATGTTACAATTATTTATCAATAAATTCTTCAATATTCATTCTGGAGCTGTATGGCGCCCGGATCTTTTATTATTGCAAAGTTAATCAAACGGCTGATTATCATGTCACAAAACAACACCAGAATTAATGTGCTAAATTTACATGGAGGAACATTATTCTATACAAATTACTAAAAAATGCAGTTGTCCGCTAAGAGTAAACGATTCTAAACGATAAACAAAATATAAATATTTTTAAACATAAAAATGAGGTCTTATTGACAATACAAGCGTTAAATACATATACTATCTATATTATTAAATTGCCTGTCGTTTGCGGTGGTGGCCTAGTGGGTTAGGGCGTCTCTCTCTACTAGCCAGCAAGAGAACGAGGGTTCAAATCCACCGATCAGTAACAAAATAGGCTTTGATGTTGTTTATCCAATTATTATAGGTATTACCTTCCTTTTGACCTTGTGTATCCCCGTATCTCCGTGATTAGGCATACCAAGACAGAGGATATGGAAATCGATATGTTTCCCAAAAGTTTTTGTCAGAATTTAGCAGACTACCCTCATTTGCGTAGAGTCAGCTGCGGTTATCTTCCGCCAGATTATATATTACGCCGTATATCTGGTGTAAGTTACCGACGTACCTCACGTCAGGTTAGTGTCCTCCCTATTTGAAGTAGGTCCGTAAAACAGCGGAATGTTACGGATTTGCTGAGAAAAGTATGTTAAAGTGCTCCTGCACTACGACATCCCTACCATTCCTTTCATATTGACCATCCACTCTGCAAGAATGTCAAATACCACTCATTTAACTTTATTAAATTACCTGTAATTTCCGCTTTTTCCAGGGTCAAAGGTCAAATGTCACTTTTTGCAATACGGGCTCCTTATTTTCAAATAAACCTGCCAAAAAGCAAGTACAATTAATTTGATGACTTAAATTAGCAAATGTCGTCAGATAACTTTTGAATATTTTTTTTATTGTACTTTGATTATGACTAAACAAAGTGAAGCTTGTTTTATAATATGTTTAAATTCGCTTCAAGATAATTTCGTAGCAATCCAATCAACGAATTCTTCAACACTGACTTTTCCGTCCTTTTCGCCTGTATCTGCTTCTTTGACGAATTCCTCAGCAGATAGTCCCTGTAATCCAGGCTCGTGTATGACGGCCATCGCATTCAAGTACTCCTTAAACTCTTCAAAAGATATGTATCCATCTTTATCCGTGTCGTAAATTGCCGCACGGAGCTTGAATAGTGCTGGAGTGTCGTGGTATCCACGCGCAGTCGCAATCATCTCCGACATTGGAATCATACCTCCGAAATGCTGATCCCAGTATCTTTGATACGCAGCAATTTGTTGCGGAGTGCGTTGGAAGCCGATACGTTCCGTCCATAGTGGATAGTCGCTCGAGCGGATGAAGCCCTCCATGGTGAAGGTTGGTAGTGAGCGAAATACGTCCTTGAGCAATTCTATCTCATGCTCTTCAAATGGTTTTATAAAATCATGTTGCAATTTTTTGGCGCAGCACTTTCAAAAAAAACATCAATTTTACAAAAAAAAAATAATGATCTTGACGTAACATTTATTTTGTCACAAAAAAATTTAAATTTTGAAATTATATTTATTTACAGAAAATTTAGTTTATCAAAAATTCTTTATAGTAAGACTTTTAAATTTTGAATTTTTGGCTTTTTTACCGTATTCGGATTTGCCATAGCGAATGTGACGATTGGAATTACAAGGAGACTACAGAATACTAAAAATAAAACTTTATTATTATCAATTAAAAAATATTGGTAATCTAGGAAAAAAAATTGATAATCTAATTGATAATTGGTCTAAAAATGATCAAATTATGAAATCTCTGAGTCAACTTACCTAGTATAGTTGAGAATGCTTTCGAAATTTAATTTCAAAAATTTTGATTGACGCGTTCAAAAATAACTTTGTGCGGTAAAATTTGTTCATTGAATAGTTTATGCGTAAAAGTATATATAGAAGATTTGCTTAGAAATAGACTACAATTGCGAGTTGTTACAAAGTATTTACATTTAAAACCACACAACACAATTATAAAGCTAATTAAATATGCGGTTAGTTACTAAACCCACAATTGAGGTTTATAAATAAAAACTGAAGCATCAAGTAGAAACCTTTTTTCTCGCTATACTCAAATGAGACACTCAGATAACTGTTATTGTAATAACATGTATACGGCAATTCACAAATATGCACAGAAGCAAGTGATTGGAATGAAAAACTACCTAAAACTGATAAAAATGATAAATCATTAAATTATCATTCATTACTATTCCTGACAAAATGTTAAATAATATTGGTCAGCCTTGCCCATATAATGAGCCAAACAACAGTTTATTTAAAAAAAAAACATTGAGAATTTGATTCAAAATACTTTACGTCATTAATCCGTTTATATGCAACTGCACACTCAATAGTACTAACATTGTTTTATTCACCCTTGTCAATTAGATTTACAACATTTTTTGTTTGAAAAATATTGCTCTTCAAAAGCTTGCATAAGTTTCATCATTATTATAGTGAGAGAATTATATGTACAACGAAGCTTTATTGCATCGAAATGGCTCGTGGCAGTTTGTTTTAAGTTAATTAAGATTTACCTTTTGTGGTTAATTAGTTAGTTAAAGTTAATTAATTAAAAGGTGGATCGGTCTTTCCAGATGCCTTTTTCTGGTTGGCGGACTGGACTTGGGGAGTGTGATTTGGAAGCCTCGCGGTCACCGCGCCGCTTCGCCGTGAACGCCGCCATGATGTGAGCCGCACCTTCGGGCGTATTGAGTTGTTCACGTAATTCCACATTGGTGCGCCCTTTCACTAATTAAATTTAAATTAAATTAAAAAAATTAATTAGGTTCAACTTTAAAATTTAATATAGGACTAGAATATAACTAAACTCAAAACTTCTATTCATTAACTTAAAGTTTAAAACGGTAGAATTCAAGTTAAGAATGATGCTAAAAGTCATTTGCAATTTTCATTTATACTTTTCAAAATTACGTATTAATATAATTTCGAATCCAGGTTGATATTCCATATAACATATAATTATATAAAATATAATCACTAATACAGTGAACTTAAGCCAACTTCAGATAAGATGGATCTTTGCTTAATCCAAACACAAATTTCGACAACTATGTGTCTGGTATAAATGGATTTTTTATCATACAATATCAGGATAAACGTCAGATAACCAAAACAGGTTGAGCGTTTACCTTAACCGAGGTTCACTGTAGTTATGTTAGTAACCACTTCTGTTAAATTTAATTATTATATTATATTTTAACTTACTTCGACAAGGGTCGTTCTTGGTCAAGAATTCTTCAAGTGTCACCCATCCACCACCCACGCGAACCATAACGGTTGAGCGCAAAATGCGGACTAGGCGTAGCTTCTGACTTTCACCAAACTAATAATCAAAATAAAATGTTATTGAATTTCTAGTCATTTTTTGAAAATAATAAATTTAAAACTTATTCTGAACACGTTTTCAAAAACTACAAACAGCGGCAATTAGATATATAAATAGTATAGCATCGAGGATTTTGTTGTCTAAAACGTTGATATATTTTCTTATTGTATATATTATAAATATATATATATATTATATTTATAGTACCCGATATGTTCCTTCGGCAACTTGTTCCACACGAAATCGCTGTTTACAGGTACATTTTGAAACTTGGCGCTGAATTTCATTGTTGATAAGTGCAGACTCGGGGAGTGGTTTTCTCTCAGCCCACTCTGCACGCAGAGCTGCTAAAAATTTGATGTAGTCTGTATCATCATTTCCGTTGTCAAACATATTGGCAACCTCGTTCATCTCGTTATCCGTGGTAGGAAAGGCTGTTTCAAAAGAATATATTTCAAAATTTTAGATTTTAAAAATCAAATTTTAGATTTTTTGATATCAAATTTTTAGAGAAAGATTTCTAGTTGAATTTTACCCGTATTCGTAATAGCATCAATGAACTTGCTCCTTGGGAGGAGCCCTGTATTTCTTCGGTCCAATTTTGTGAACAATTCCTTGATTCGATCTTTGTTGTAGTTCATGAATTTCAAAAACTAAAAAAAAATAACAAGTTTTGAGTTTTATTAATTAATATTAAATATTATTACTTAATTAGGTTAGGTTAACTAGCTTGGTTTGATTAAGTAAATAATTAGTTTAAGCAGGGGTTAACTAGGTTAGCTTGAATTGAAGGTCAGGTTTCTTAGGTCAATAGGTCAATTTACTCGTTTCTTCCAGTCTTCCCAGCTAAATCGCCGCATGAGCTCGTTGTAGCGTCGTTCAAGTCGCACTTGGCGATCCCAGCTCAAGGTCCAGACGTCCTTCCACTTGTGCCACACAACCTTGACCATGGCATTCCCACCAGGATTAGGCTCCGCCCCCTTTTCAAAGTTTGGACCAATCGTAGGGAAAAGTAGGCTCCTGTCTTTGGTTGGGCTAAATAAAATTTTCACAATTTTACAGACATTTTCCAAACAAAATTACACATTTTGCTTTTAAAATATTAAAAAAAAATTTACCAATTCTTTATATAAGAACTATTATTACTAATTATTAGTAAAAATATTGTGAAAATTTTGTTGCAAAGACAGAATAGTTAAAAATTTATTCACTTAATGTTTATATAAATTTGCTAATTATCGCTTCAAAATAACATAATTATTAGCACAATTACTTTTAATTTGTTTGTAAATCTACAATTTGTATGATGCTACCTTGGTGATTTTGATCGCGCAGGTGAAGATGCCTTTACAATACGCTTTGTCGTACCGCTTCGTAGGCCGCAAGCAAGGTTGACGTCTCCCTGCCTCTCATCAACACCCTCCATGTACTCATTGTGTTCCTATGTAAAAAGTTTTAATTGATGAGTTAGCTAATATTGATATATAAACAATATATAATTATATTTACAATATAAACATTATACAAACATTTCAAAGTAGTAACGGGCTAAACAATGTTTCATGTTACATGTTCATACTGTTTATATTTTTACACCTACCCGAATTAGAAGCAGTAGCTCATCCAAATCGCTTGGAAGGGCCTTGGCATCTACTCTTTAGAGGATATCCTCTTTTCTCCGTATCCACGCTAAGAGGTCCTTGAGTAACTCTGAGGATTCACGTAGTGAGGACAAAAAGTCATGTAGTTTTGACCTTTGTTTTTTTGCCCAATTCCACAAATCGTTCCATTTGGACTCAATGCTCGAAATCCAATTTTTAATGGTGCTCACAGCATTGGGATGAGCTTTGGCCAAAATTTCACGAGCAAATTCAAGCGTTTCGTTTTTTTCAATCTCCTTTCGCTCCAATTCTCTCAAAAACCTTGAAATTTACAAAAAAAAATCAATTAA